>JAPMLY010002880.1:0-31537 GCA_026401115.1 Tetraselmis chui | reverse complement strand
TATATGAATATTATGTGTTTCTTTCGGCAACTATTCGACACATTCCCTGGTAGCCGTACGTTGAGAGCCCAGCAAGCTAAGCTTGATACCGACATCCGCACTTCGTCCTCCCTCGGCACGTCGTCCATTTAGAATGTACATTACTATTATCCCTTCGCCCTTGAGGATGGGGATCGGTTGACTCCAATGGCGGTTTAGTGGGTTTATCGCTTTGCGATTTTGGTGGTTGTTCGACCTTTTACAAGCTTATGTGCGGTGGATTCTCGCTCTTTGAGGCATGCATGTTATACGCGCATAAAGGAGTTTGTACGGCGGTCTACATCTGCTCCCTTCCGTCGATTCCTTGGGGACGCGCATCGTAAGTTCATGCATCGTATTTCTATGGTTCTTTATGGCACCCTCGGTTCCTATCTTCTTGATGCCATGCATGGGGGTGGTGCAGCTGTTGTTGCCTGCCTCCCTGCTCCGCGGACTGAGGTTTCTTTGCTTCCCCTTCATTCTCCTATGGTGCGAGTGGATTTCACTGCTTTCTTTATAATAAATTATTTGACATAAGTCACATTGTCGCGTTTTTTTGGTCAAGAAAATTTCTCACCATCACCAGCTCCAACGCCCGCGTCCCACCGCTGATCCGGCCGTACCCTCCTCGCCACCACACGCTCCTGAGATACAAGTCCCCCCCCCCCCCCTTAAGTAAGACGGTATCATGTACTATCTAGCAACGAAATAACATATCGGACGGGCCGAGCGGGATATCATGGCGCCGGTAGTGCACAGAAATTTGTATTCGATAGCCCTATGTACATGACTTCCCGAAAGCTGCGGATCGCGCGGATCGCAGTGCCGGTCCTCTTAGCCCCCTACCGAGTCAGGCCTTACACGGCTACGGGGTTTCCACCGTCCACAACGGGGAAGTGAGGGGATGCCGACGGGCATGCGAGCCCACCCCCCCTCCGGGTCCGCCGCCTATGCGCCGGGCTGGCGCCTTTTTAATGAACCAGTCAAGCATGGACCTCGGTCCTCTCGCGATTGGAATGGTCTTACGTGGACAATCATCGAGGCGTGCGCGTGTGACGCAAGCGTCAAGCACAACGCGAGAATGAGTCATGCTCGGACGTGGCCGTACATTTCCTCAACATGGGTAGGGAACTTGTCAAGTTTGAAGTTGACAATGGAGTGTACGAACTATACAACATATAATGTTCGAGTATAGTCGTCAACGTCAAAGGCCGCGGAGTACTTTGTCAATTCTTTGGTCGTCGTGAGCATGCATTACCTATGTAATACTCCATAATCACACGCGATCCGCGCTCCACCTTCCCTAATTTTTTTCGTTACCGTCCATGTGGAGTCACACAACACTAGTAGCTCAATATTGCTTCATTTTTGGAGCCCAAAATGCCACATACCGTGGGGCATCCATATCGATGGATAGATACGATCCGAGAGTAGGCATGCATGGACGTGACGATTGGATGGCAACACTTTCCCATTTTCCCTTAAGTCTAGGGCAAACACACGGGTACTATATCAAAGTCACGTCGCTAAGGACGCCGGCTTAATAAGCCTGCAACTAAGTAATAAATGCCGAGATTTTTGTTGTAGGCAAACTAAACAACAGCCGTAAAGTGTGAGTGGGCGTATATGCTAAACATAATTTGCACTTACTTCACTTACATAGAATCACAGCGATTTGTAACAACTTTGTAACAAATCCAACTAATGCGTCGAGGCGTCACGCAAATAATCCCCCCCGCGTCCCCTACCGTGCCGCATTTAGTATAATATCGTGGAAGCAAAACGCCAAGCTAGGGGCCACCATTCGGGGTTGAAAACGGCGCCCACGAGTGAGTTCAATCCGGCAGGAGCCGCCGTATTTATGTTGGCGACCGGGATATACGGCAGATGATGATGTAGTGGTACGAGTACACGCAACGGATTATGTACCCACCGTGCATCCGCGCCGTGCAATATTCGCGCAGTGCATCACCAATCGCACATCCACGTAATGCAGGATTTTTCTATGTTTGTGTCACTTGGGTGTGTGATTATGCTTCCCCCTTCCCTCCGTCCTCTTCCCCATTTTGGTTTATTTAGAGACACAGGAGTCTATCCGAACTGAGCCCACCGCCCCACCTCGGTCCACGTCCACGTGATATGAGGGTACCGCGACGTCCCTACTGCATCTACTGCGGTCAAAACGGGCCGCCGAGGTGCAAATCTCGCGACAACTACGGGGGTAAGCGGCGATGTAGCATCTTGTATGCCATTTCTAGCTATCGTATCGTCGAGCCCCGTAATAGTAGACATGAATGGCATGGAGTGTTTTTCGTTGCTGTGGCATGCCATGTCGGTGAAACGGAAGAACTTATGTTATTCGGAAGACATGTCTAACGCTCTGCATTATGACACACGTTGATGTAACGACGGTCAAGTGCCAAATCATAAACCGTTGTGCAAATGTGATTGTTGTCGAACTACAATACCAATTGGGCATACCGCTTTTGGGAGTTTGTATTCCAATATGCATTTTTAATTATACACCATGCGGAAATCCTTCTAGACAATGACAGTGAAAATAATTTACAACAATACAAGCAAACTCGGCCGCAAATTAATCAGCCTTATAGGACACTTAAGAGCAAAGGTTGGGCCGGGTACTCTTGGATCGCGCGAAGCCTAGATTGGCTGAGCGCGAAAGCAGAGAGTGCCTAGGCTCGTGGCTAGCTACGGCTTATAAGGCACGGGCTAGCTAGAGCTGACCGTTGGGGAAGTCGTTGGTCGTTGGCTGCGTCTCACTGCTTGGGCAAGGTGGTTGCCCTGCAGGTGAGACGCGCCGATATTAACGGTAACAGTAACCGCTAGAGTTACTGTCCCGTACACATGATATTGGATATGCAAACCTCTAGATTCAAATCAATCTGACCATTTACCCTAGGGCACGTTTTGCCAGTAACCTAAAGCCAAAGGCTTGCACAGCCAGAATTAGTGTTGCGGGGGGGACGGAGTGAGCCAGCCGAAGAACCGCCAAGCAGCAGGTGTTGGGGTCATGGTTGGGTCAATATATTTTCCTTCAGTCACAGAGCTGTTCTTGGCCCAGCCACCCATAAATTTGATTACGGGGAGGGGCGCGCCGATGCAGCTGGCAGCGGACGCCGCGCCTTTCCGTAGGCTGTGCGACGTCCATTTAAAGCCGGCGGGCGCTGACGAGTTGACTGTGAGGAGGGCGAGGGAGAGCCAGGTGGAGATGGTGGACGCGGCACCCCAATCGGCGGAGGGCTCTGAAGGTGAGAAACTCCAGAAGGCGAGCGGGGGTGGCTTGCTGTAGAATTTGGTGCAGAATATAGCGCGTTGTTCCGTGTAGTAGGTGATCAGGTTCGCCAGGACGGGGTTAGCGGCTACAGGTACCGCGATGACCAGTTTATCGCTGGCGTCGCGGCGCTGGTCCCCCTTAGACTTCCGCACGTAGAGGCAGATTTGCTGCGAAGGCTCGTCGACCACAAGGTCGCCGGTCTGGCAGCGGGCGCCGGTTTCGGCGCGGCAGAAAAACGTGTAATTGACGCACACCGCTAAACAGGCCCTGAAGCGTTGCATCTGGGGTAAGGCAGCCGGGGTCCACGCGAAAGTCTCGTGAAGGGTGTTGGCGTAGTGCAGGATGTCCAGGGCGACTTGTGCGGGTAGCGGGAGGCGAGCGGTGGTAGGTACCAGGCGGTGCTGTAGCATTTCGAGGCCACGGCGGGCGTCCGCCAAGAGTTCGCCCACGGCGACAGGTTGGCGCCGGTGGTCACGGAAGAACTTGTTTATGGCGGAGAAGTAGGGTTGCAGCGAGCTCGCAGCGACCGTTCCGAGTAGGGCCAGCCAGGCCGTGTAACGGACCATTGTGGCGGGTGTGGCCTGTAGCGGGGCGATGTTTTCTTCTGCACAAAAAATAAAAAATTGTCTGATTGCGCTCTGGTAGCTCGTGTACGTCGAGGGCGCTAGCGAGTTGCTGAGTAGGGCAACCGCCGTAACCCCGAGTCTGTCTGATCCTAGGAGGTCTTGGAAAGTTTCAGCTAAATCGGTGGACCAGGGCGACTGTGCTGCTTCACGGCGTAAGCCGTAGCGCGGCGGTCCTGTACGCAGAGGGGGAACGTGCTGTACAGGCGCTTTTAATCGGTCCGGGCGTATCGCTCGGCCAATCGCACCGCGTCGAGTGTAGAGCCAAGAGGGGGTGTTAGCCGAAAGGCCACGATGCTCCACGCGGGTGGCCCGACCCCTTCGTGCTTGCCCAGCCTGCCTGGAAAGAACAGGTCGCGGGACGCTGGGAAGTGCACGGTCTCGGTGGCCAAGCGTGCGAACGCGTGGTACCACGTTTTGTTTCGCCAGTAGGGGGCGACAACGGTTGCCGCTGCTTGAGCTTGTTCGAGTTTTGCTGCCAGCGCCGGTAGGGCAGACCAAGGGGGGTTGCAGTAGTTGTTCTCGCACTTCCACGCCGCGTCGGGGAGGTGTAGGCAGTCGATGTCTTCGCACAGGGGGTCGCGCCAGCGGGCATTGAAGCGTGGTAGCTGCGTGTTGAGCATCGAGGCGAAACGGTCGATAGTGTGCGGCCCCCACCGGCGTTGAAGGTAGGCGAAAACACGAGGGTTGAGCTGCCAGTCTTCGTGGTCCAACTCCCGGCTTAGCGCGTCGGCCCATATGTTGGCCGCCGAGCGGATGTAGCGCGGCCGGATGTTGATGTCGTTGCTGTCGAGGAGGTACCATAGGCGACGGAGTTCGGCCATCATGGCGGGCGAGCGCGAGGTGAGCTTGGTGAGGGCGGCGACCACTGCCGTGTTGTCCTCGTGTAGGAGGACTTGTCGGCCTCGGAGTTGGGGTAGAAAAGATTCCACCGCGTGTCGCACCGCACGAAGTTCCTTCCACGTAATGTGTTGTTGGCGGTCGGTAGCGCTCCAAAAGCCCCGGGCTTGATAGTTGGAGTCCTCGTTGAGAACGGCCCCCCAACCGTAGTCGCTCGAGTCGGCGTGGAGGTAGGCGGTCTCGATAGGCTTGTAGATGGACCGCCCGTTGTGTTGAGTGGGGACCGTGCGCCACCACTCGAGGTCTCGGCGTAGTTGGTGGGTGAGGCGGACGCGTCCGCCCCACCCAACCCGTGTGGATAACACGTTGTGGAGCTCGCGCAAAAAGAAGCGTGCGGGGGCGATGGCGAGGTAGAGGAACTGCGCCTTTCCGGCGAAAGCCGCAAGTTGGCGAGTAGGTAGCCACCGGGCGTTTGACGCAGCTCGGCCGAGGAGGGATGAGGCCTGTTGCGCGAGCTGTTGGAGCTTTGCGGGGGGGGCGCGAAACATGCCGTGATGGAGGTCCACCGTTAAGCCTAAATGGTCGCCCACTTGGGTAGGTGTCCAAACGCCCTTCTTGGGGTTGCGTTCGAGGCCGAGGCTGTCGAGTAGGGCTTGAACGCGCTGTCGCAGTAGGAGGGCGTCCTCGTAGGAGTCGGCGAGGAAAAGGAAGTCGTCCATGTAGGGTAGGAGTCGAATTCCCCGCCACCGCGCGTTTCGGAGGAAGCGCTTGGTGGGGCGGCGACTGTGAGGGGAAGTAGCCGTTGGAACCGGTTGCGGGGGGCGACGAAGGTGGTTCGTGAACACTTGGGTTAGCTTGCAAAAGTAGTAAGCCGACCCCGACCAGCCCATGGGGAGGCATGCTAGGCGCCATAGCGTGCCGCGGTAGTTGACCGTGAAGAAGTCGCGGTCTTCCTCCCGGATGCCAAGGGTGTAGTACCCGTCGGCAAGGTCGAGGGAGACGAAGTAGTCGCCCGGCCGCGAGAGGTGACGTAGGTGCTTGAGCGTCTCGCACGTCATGGTGAAGGTCGAGCAATAACGGTTGAGTTCTCGAAGGTCGATAATCAAACGCCATTGGTTGCACCCGGGTTTTGGAACTAAAAACATCCGGGAAACGTAGCGAGGGTTGTCCGCCCGCTCCCAAGCTCCGCAAGCCTCGAAGCGGGGGAGCTCCGAGTTTAGAAACTCGAGTTGGGCCGGCGTCGCGTCGAGCATAGAGATGCCGTGGTTGAAGGGCTTGGGGCGTAGACCTTGCTTGAACTTTACGCGAACGCCATGGCGGATCCAGTTTAGGACTTGGCCGCTCGCTCCGATGCGCTCCCACTCCCGCCATCTTCGACGCACGCGGTGGCGCATGAAGGAAGACGTCGGGGAGCAGGAATCGGAGCGGCGGGCCACACCGTCATTTCTTGCTCGAGGTTTTAGCCGGGTCGGTCGGCTTGGGGGCGGGGGTGGCGCGTGCTGCGGCTGCTGCTGCTGCAGCGGCCTTGCGTTTGTCGGCGGCGGCTTTGCGGGCTCGCGCATCGGGGCCGGGAGGCTTGTCCGGTGTGACTTTCGCGAAGGCAGCTCCGGCGGCGGCCTTGCTGGCGGCGTGTAGGCTGACTTCCAGCGTGCGGTCGACGAACGCTTGGCGAAGCGCGTCCAATGTGCCGGAGACCGCGGCAGGGCGCGGTCGGCAGAAGCGCTCGTGGGCCAGTTCGGCAAAGACGCGGTCCGCATCTGTGCTCGTTTGTCCGCCCTTGGTGAGGCGGAGGAAGCCCAATCTAGTACGGGCGGCCTCCTCCGTCGCCATGTGGGTGCGATGACCCGCTCGGATGAGGGTAATCGCTGCCGCCTGCTCTGGCGGTAGAGGTGCGCCGTGCGACAGCGTGTCCAGAGCCTCGCCAATTGCCGCGTTGGCGCAACTGTCGAAGAAGGCATAGCACCCGATGTGTAGGTACTCGTCGTAGGCTGCCTGGGTGCGTTTGTCGCTTAGTGAGCGGGCGGTGTCGTCCGTGAGTGTCCACAGACGTGGCTCGTCGACGTCGCGAGGGGGACGTTCGAGGCCGGCCGGGATGACTTCGCCGTAGTAGGTGAAGTCGACGAATTCGGCCGCAGAGGGGTCGGGTTCGTCGTCAAGCAGGTCGATAGGTGGCTCAGGGGCCTCCTTACCACCCTCCGTCGCTGTGGTCGCGTCGGTGGGAATGGACTGCTGTTGATCCGTAGTAGCAGGTGGGGCTGTCGGCTGTCGAAGCTGAGCGAGCAAGGCAGCGTTAGCCGCCAAAAACTGCTCAGTAATGCGTTGTTCCGATGCCAAAACCGCCGTACGAATCTGTTCGGCTGTGCGTTGTTCGAGTGTGGGAGCGTGAGGGTCGGCCGCTGCGGCGGATGTAGACTGCTCAGGCTGCATAGTGGGGAACTGCGTAGCTGAACGAGGGGAAGTGTCGCGTGACGCTCGAGTGCGCATGGGACGAGAGGTAAAACTGACACCCTGCTCGACTACTAGAGTCGAGACTGCATTCGCGCGAAGCCTAGATTGGCTGAGCGCGAAAGCAGAGAGTGCCTAGGCTCGTGGCTAGCTACGGCTTATAAGGCACGGGCTAGCTAGAGCTGACCGTTGGGGAAGTCGTTGGTCGTTGGCTGCGTCTCACTGCTTGGGCAAGGTGGTTGCCCTGCAGGTGAGACGCGCCGATATTAACGGTAACAGTAACCGCTAGAGTTACTGTCCCGTACACATGATATTGGATATGCAAACCTCTAGATTCAAATCAATCTGACCATAATAACACATTATATTGATGATTATATTCCCGCGCGGGCACTGGTAAAGGTACCGATTCCGAAAACTACCCGAATAACTCATTTTCTGTACCAACCGCTGTCCGGCCTGCGCACGTTCTCCTTCATTCGCGGTCGTATGAAGCTGAAACCGGTAAGATAGCCATCACAGACTCTGATTCTCTCACAGAAACTCGCCATCTCTCTGTTTTTTTTTCCATGAGACAAGCCATGCCTACCCGTTATTGCTTCCCAAAGACGTCTTCTATGAGTTTTCCCGAAAAAATGTATTTCTCTTACGGTAGTTGGTGTGCTGAATGTTTTCCAAACGGACATTTTGTCATGGCCGTAGAGACGAGCGCTCGCGACAAGTACCGCCGGATGGTCGCGAGTAAGCTTCCGGAACGGGCTCGCTTTGGCGCACGTCATCCGCAGTCGCGGAAACGCGGCCGTCCCAATAGCGAAGCCAAGGTCAAAGGCAACTATTGTGCTCCTTCTCCCGAGTCAAGTGGTCCCAGTGGGAACCAAAGCTTTGGGGATGATAGTGATAGCACGGAGCCGTTGGTGAGTGACGATGACGTGATCGCCCAACGGCATAACTTACGCGTCCCGCCGGCCGAGCAGCCGCACTGCTTGCGTTGCTTAGCCGAGATGGAAGCTATTACCATAGGTGGGGAAAACGGGGCTACCACAACCCGTCTTTATAGGTATGTTTATGCTCGGCTGTTGCGCTCTGCTTCGCCCCTATTAGCCATTGCAGTGTTACGGTTACGAACCGCCCGCTTACGCAGCATTCGTTCGTTTTTTTGTTCACTTTCTTTAGGTGCCAAGAGACCGCGTGCGTCGTATGTGATACTTCTGTCACGAATCACGTCGTTTATGACGTGAGAGAACTTAGTGACACCATCCGTTGGAAGATGTGGAAAGGTATTGCCGGCACGACGGCATGCATCGCCGGCAAGTGGTTCGAAGTGAACGGCCACGTTCCCGAAGACGCAATGCATGCCATCGCCCTTAAGGCCGGCGCGCACGAGTTCGAGCCCGATACGAACTCGAAACGCGTCACTCTTGGCTATTGTTTTGTCGATATGGATTCTCTCGCGGCTTTCTTGCGGCTTCAAGACTTCGGCAAAGGTCAAGGTTTAATCGCGTTTTCAGGGAACGGGCCGGTTTCGGCATGTGTGCTACCGGTGACCATGACATACTGCCGTACTAAAGTTGGGCTTCAAGCGTATGCTACTTCCGTGAGGGTAGAATACAATGCGGTCACCATTCCCATGCAAAATGATGCACAAAAAGATTGGCCTGTGGACATTAGGATGTGGTCCTTCCGGCTAAGCTCAACGTACTACATGCCCAAGACAGCCATACAAGAGTGGATTCGAGAGAAGTTTAAAGCTTTGTCCGCCGCCGAACGTAAGGAATCTGCTGATGTGTATTGTTAAGCCCGAATTAAAGGTTGTGGTTGATGCCTTTGAGTCGCATGAGGAGGACTCTTTCCATGAATCTTTGGGAGTGTATGTGACGATTCGGATGGGAGTGTGATGCTGGAGGTTAGCGCGGAATGGGCGGAGCGTATGGGTGTGGCGCGCCGCGGCCGGAAAGTTAGACGTGGTTATGATGGCCGTGGCAAGTGGGGGAGGCTAAACGGGTGGAACCTATTGTGTTGAGGTACAACCGAGCAGTAAAGGAGCATAACACGTCACGTGAGAAGTAAATCATGCGCGTCAACCGGAAGTGGAAGGGGGGGTAGTGGGTGATGGGTACTGCGAAATAAACCCGCGCATGCAACAAAGATATGTGAATATACAACAAACATATGTCATTCCACATTGAGTCACACTTATTCTTCATGCTAACATTATATTGAGGTGGGGGGGCGATGCACTACCATATTTTGGATTTGTGTGCTAATCATCACTTATCCTCGGCATGCGCACATTATTATCGTCACGGAATGCTATCACTATCATCATGTGCTATCGCTTCCTTGTTGCTGTGAGATCCCCCTTCCTACGCTCAAGAGTGGGTACATCCTCATGGTGAAGAAGATTAGTATGGGTAGCTCCCCGACCCTCCTTCTACCGCTTGCACGGTTCCTTACTATTCTCCTTGAACGCTTTGTCTGTGATGGCATGGAGATGCTCTGACCTATGACAACAATAGCTGAGCAAGTCCGCGTAGCACTCGATGAACCCCGGCACATTGCATTGGAGAACATGCATGTAGACGGTGGTGTGATCCGTATGGCCTGGAGCGTTGGTGAATGCCTTCACGAATGCCTCGGCAAGTGTCTTCACAAGCGATGCCCGGCACTTGCGATCCGACAAGGGTGGCAACTCGTGGTGGCGAGGGATTGCATAGGCGTCAATAGTAGGTCCCATACCTGTTGGTACGACCTCCAATCCATCTTCGCCTTCGTCCTGTCTGCATCATTGAGCTTGCACTTCCCAGCAACGTAGTCAAGCAGCTTCCCATGTGACACTAGCAGCTTGTTGCACCCCCCCCCCCCCCCCCCCCCCCGATAAAGGACTCCTTCCGGTGCCCAATGGAGACCGAATCTTGCTTTTCTTACTGCCTTTTCTTGGATGATACTTTGATGTCAATGGTATTTAACATCCAGTCTTGAAGCGCCTTGACGTCCGTTTCGCTCGTCCCGCAATGCCGTTGGGCGGTTTGCCAGTAGAAATGGGCAACAACTCGGAGGTTGATGTGGAGCAAGTCCGGAATGCGGCGGGATGGGTCGATGTGTAGCAGCGGGACGTGCGTACCTTTGGGAGTTGTGTTGCCGTTGCCAAGTGAGCCGGGTGTTGGTTGTGGTGGAGGCTGGCCCATGCTCCCCTTCTTTCGTGACTTTCTTCTTTCAGCACGGACATACGTAGGGGCACTTAAACTTCCCCTCAAGCTTCGCGTGCGCCGCCATTGCTCGCCACTCGAGAGTCCTCTCGATCACCCCCCGCCGCACAAGGAACTCCCACGGGAGGTGAAAGTGGATGCATGACTCGTGTAGTAACTGCATCCGCACTCATCTTCGCAACCGCCCCCCCACCTGTGGCGTTTAAGTACTTATAATTGTCGCCCCCCTCGCACAGATGCGGTATCACCGTTGTCCCATCCGGAAGCTTCACGCCATCCCTCGCAATCTTGCATCGTAGCTCCTCGTAGTATTTCCATCCAAGCTCTCTCTCGCGATCTCATATGCGTCGTCGCCTTCATACAATAGCGCCGGTCTGTGAGCGAGGGGGCTTTTGTTACCGACCCCATCGAGCCTTACCATTTGACAACACTCGTGGTTTGCTTGCATCCTTGGTACATTTGGCTGAGTCCGTCGTGCTCTGAAAGAGCACCTCGTTCGCGAAGTCGAGGGGCTCCTTCAAGTCCCATATTCTCTTGGCCACGCAACTACGTAAGTTCAAGTGGGCTGCATTTATGTTCGAGGCTGAAGGCGATTCCAATAATCCGTCTTGGTAAGTTTAGCCCATTCCCATATCAAAGTTCAACTCCTCCCGGAACTTCCGGATTTGCCGCACCGACATGTCGCTCGACATCTGCGGTGCGGGGAGACCACACGACGGGAGAACGTACGAGACATACGACCCGTCATCCGCGTCAAATTCCTGGCCGGCGAGACGAATTAGGCGATGCGTCTTTTTATAGCTATTGCGTAGCTTCGACTTATTGTTGCTGCCGTTCCTTGCCGACAAGAACTCCTCGACGTCCTCCACGACTCGCTTAACAGGTCGTTCGCATCACGGTGGTAGTGATGCCGACGGTCTGTCCGCCTCCTCTCCTGATATATCATGTGGCTGATGTTGGTGACGTTCCTGATGTTGTTGCTGCTCGGCTGATTGCTGATGCCGTTCGCGGTTTCGGCGCTTTCCCATTTCACCGACACGCCTTTGCAGCCGACCCGCCACGATTACTTGGAGCCGTTCCCCCTCTGTCACCGAGCTTGCGAGGGGCTTCCAGTCATTTAACTAGCCGGAAATGCCACATGCAACCATTGTTGCTGTCGAGTTGGTGAACGCTTTTGCCATGGCGAAGCAGCCTTCTTATTTCGCCGACCCCTCGAGATCTAGCGCGACGTCGACGTCTTCATGAAGCTCGACCTCATACCGCATGTATTTCAACCCGGCGACGTGAGCAACAGCTTGGACTTCGTGCACCTTCTTCTTTAAGCTATCCACTGTAGCCTTATGTTGTTTATTATCAGTTTCCGCCTCTCTCAAATTTCCCTTCACCGTTGAGAACTCTGCGTCGCGCTGGCGCTGCGCACTTTCCTCGTTTAGTGCGTTCGCAAACGCTTCCGCTAGCAATTTCATCTCAACAACTTTCACTAAGATGTCCTCCTCGAGCATTTGCCACGTTGACCGCTCCCGTTGTGTACTGGCATGCCACTCTTGCACTTTTCGCGTAAGGAAATGGATGCGAAAGTCGCTAGTTGTTTCAGGTGAGTTGTCGTTGTTACCGGTACTTGTGCTGTGTCCATGACGTATGGCCCTTTTGAAGCGCCCGGCTCCCGGAACGCGCTCCGAGTGCTTATTGCTCGATGCGCCAAGGAGTGTTCTTTGCTCGTCACCTTGTTGAACACTACATTCGCCAAGGCCACGCTTTAGAATACTCTTTCATAGTTGCGGACCCCGCCTACATTCGATAGGTTCCGAGTTCTAGCCCCACTCGGTGGCGGAGGAAGATGCTCCGCCGCATCCATGATTCCACTTTCGACTCCTCCCAACTTCTCGTCGATTAAATACGTCATCCCGACGTTACTCCTCGATTAAAAAGATTCGGATAGGGGAATGAAAATACTGCACATACCACAACCTATCCCACACCGCTGCTTAGTCCGAGCTCAACGCGATGCGGGCACCCTATTCCACAACATTCCCCCACTCTCCCTCACCAACCCTATCGCCTCCACAATCCGTGCCCACTTCACCACTCAAGACAACGCCCTCCTCACCTCACTCCGGGACAAAGCCACACACATCACCGACCCTCACACATACAAACAAGCCTACTGCGATTTCTCCCCCCGCAAAACACACGCCTCCCTCCTACCCCGCCTCACCCCCCTCTGGAAAAGCAACATTACCACATGGCCACAAGTCCTCCTCAGAGCATCACAAGCCTCAATACCAACCAAGCATCCCCCCCCACCACTATACATCCCTCGTGGATCCCCCTCCTCTCCCCTCACCTCCCCCGTTCACCCCCCACCCTCCAATCCGGCATCTGCACCTCCCACACCACTCACTCCACCCCCACCGCACCCACCACACACTTAGACACAGAATACCTCACCCCCTCCGACCACCACTACCCCCCCTGCGACGTAACACGCATCATCTCCAAACACAAAGACACAGAATACGGCCAAACGCAGTACATGGTCGAATGGGCCCCGGAACACCTCACGGAATGGGACATTCAGCTACAACTCGACGACGGCTTCCGCCTCATCTCCTCCACTCCCACATCGGTATGCCTCCCCTCCCCCTCCCCCACCACATGCTCCATCTGTCATGACCCCCTGCACACAGAACCCTCCTCCACCTGCTGCACATGCCCGCACTATGCCATACACTCCCAATGTCGCCCAGCTCAAGGACCCACCACATGGCAGTGCGAGTGGTGCGCTCGCGGCCAACGACACGACCTTACCCGCCTCCACGAAGTGCAGTGGGCCCCGTGCCTACAACTCCACGACACCATCAGTGAGACCCCCTCCGGCCCCACCGCCCTTACCGCATTTAACTCCGGCTATGTCCCCTCCACCACACCCATTTTGCCAAAACCCGGACCCCCTCCGTGGTCACACCCACTTATCACATTCAACCATGACCCCATCAACCCCGACCTCGACATGCTCCCTACCGGTAAATTCGCTATCCACGCACACCCATCACTCCACGACACCACCATACTCTGCACTCCCGACGGCCGCGCAGTCACTACCCTTAACGGCCCCCGCGTCCGCCACCTCTACCAACTCTTTCGCCCCGACCTCTCGCAGCATACGTTCGAAGAGGAGGTCTATCACCTCCTCACCCGTCTAGGTTCCCGCTCAGAAATCCACTCACCCACGCCCGCCACCACCACCCGAAATAGATGGGCCACTAGAGAAGACCTCCTCACAGCCCTCCGTCACACATTCCGCATCCAGACAGAACTCTACTCCGACCCCCTCAATAAATCCCTTCACTCCCACACATACCACTCCCTCTATCCCGAAGATATAGTCTTCTCATCCAGCGGTAGCAATGCCCCGCACACCTGGCAAGGCACCAACATAGCCAACCCCGAATACGACCACGAATGCATGAGACGAGCCATGGAACACGCAATCACCAGCGCACACCTCACAGCCCCTCACACACCCAGCGCAACCATCCTCATCCTCCCCCGATGGGAACACACACCCTATCGCCACTCCAAATACATCAACTCCCCATACACCCACCACCTTTACACCCTCCCCAATGACGCAAACACATTCCTACCCCCCGACCAACACACTGGCAACCCCACCCCCACCCCATTCGGCACACGATGGATGGTCGACATATACCTCGTCGCCAACCCCCTCGCACTCTCCACCCTCCCATCACCCACAGCCATGACCGCACTTCACAACACTCTCGAATCTATCTACGACACTCACCTCCCCAACCCCATCATCACCCCCCCTCCTCCACACCTCATTGTCACCTACTCACCCCACTCAGCAGGTATATACCACCGCCCCCCAAACCCAACTCACCCCCTCACATACCCCCTCCCGGACCGCGTACATCTAACGTACCCCCCCACCAGAGGCACCCTTGCTTGGAACTGGCAGGACTTTGTATACACAGACGGCTCGAAAAAAGGCAGCTCGACCCCCCTCGGAGCAGCAGCTACCCACCCCGCCTCGGACACCAAAGTCAAAATCCTGGTGACCTCTACCCCTCCCTCCCATACAATAAATCGTGCTGAATTAGCTGGCATAGATGTAGGCCTCCAATTTGGCCGCACCCACCTCCTCACAGACAGTGCGTGCTCCCTCCGCCTCATACAAGGCTACTTAAACTGCCCTTCCGCTTACCGCCACAACATTCATCGCGACACCCTCTCATCTATCACACACACCCTTAAAACCCGCTGCGAAGCAGGCATCCGTACACACCTCGGCAAAATCAAAGCCCACAACCATTCCCTAGGCAACGACCTCGCAGACACCCTCGCAAACCAAGTCGCGGATGGTCACCCACCCGACACTTTATACACCACAGGTTCTGAAGTCACAATAGGCCACTGGACATGGCCATACACCCTCCTCCCACAAACCCTAGGGGACCCCATACCCTACAGATACACCAACCTCAAATCCGACGCACACACCTACAGCACAAAACACACACACACTCCTCTCTCGCAAACAACCAAACACGGAGCCCTCCTCGCCCGCGCCGCGAAGGACGGCGCCGATTTTTCTTACCACAAAAAACACTCAACCCTCACAAATATCCAGTTCACACACAAACAAGAATTCATGTGGGGCGTCCACAACACCCGCCTACTTACTCACAACCCCACCCTGCGCTGCCCCCTATGTGGTCAATTCACCAGCAACGGCCACATGGCCGGTAACTGCCCCTCTATGTCTGGTCTAAGACAGGACCGACACAACAGCGCTCTGCAACTCCTACTCTCCCTACTGGAACGCCACAACGGAGGACGCTGGGAAACCATCACCGCAGACTTCGGTAACAAACCCATAAAATCGTTTGCTTCCCCCACCCCTGCCCACACTCCACTTGACTGCCACCCACCTCACCCCACCCACATGCCCACCCGACTTGTTGCTGCTGACGAAGGTCTCTCGCCTGACTCCCTAACCTCATGCCCCGCCGTCCTCCCCCCTGAGATTCTCCCCCCCCTGCTTCGTCCCCCTGCACACAAACCTGACTTCATCCGCATCCTCGAACCCCGATTCGTTGGTCACTCCAACGGTCGCCGTCGCTACGCGTCCATAAAAAAGATTCAGATAGGGGAATGGAAGTACTGCACAGACAACAACCTCTCCCACACAGCCGACCTCATACGTGACAAATACACACCCCTTGCGAACGCCATCAGAAACCACTGGCCAGGCACAGTGGTCGACATCCTCCCCATAGTCATGAGCCGCACAGGTACACCGCACTCCTCCACCATCACGAGTCTCACCTCCCTTCTCACCGCCCGCACCGACCCTCCTGATAAACTCGTCTCCAAAGCACATCTCGACACATCTCGCATTCTTGCACAACTCCATACGCATACTGTCCAATGGCTGCATCACCTCCTACGCATATACCGCATCAAGTCCCGCACGACCTCCCGCCGCGCATCCGCACATTGCCCCCTCGCACGACCCTGAATGCACACAACCTTCGCCTCTACTTGCACCCTCCCCGGGGGGGAGTAAAACCCCCGAACACCGGTGGTTAACGGTCTAGCCCTGACTTGTAAGTTCCCTGTATGGCATAGTTGGGAGGGCCCAGAGACATCAGCCGACGCATCCGGCTTTTGGTGAAAAACCGGCGCATACGGTACATGTTGTAAACAATTTCAATTTCAATTTCAATTTCCCACACCGCACAAATGATTCGCGATAAATACACCCCCTCGCCAATGCCATTCGCCAACACTTGCCAGTCATCGAAGTCGACATTCTTCCCATAGTCATGAGCCGCACATGTAAACCTCACTCATCCATCATTACCACTCTCACCTCCCTCCTCACCCTCCGCACCGACCCTCTTGACCGTCGCATCATCATTCATATTGCGGCGTTGTGCGCCCGTTACTCTTTTCGTCGAACCAGCACGGCCGCTGTTTGAAATAGCGCGCCGCACGGGTGCGGGCGCGATAATCCCAAGTACACAAGCCCGGCAGTGTTCGAACTCGCCCGTCGTTGTTGTCGGCGCATTCCATTTTGTGCGCAAAAGCATTGCCTAGGATTTTAGGAGATTTGTCAATAAAATCGACGCATGGTTACGTTTTATACTTGCGAAGGTGCGAAATCTTGTCCGGACTTTTGTGGAGGGAGGGAGGAGGTGTTGGGCATAGGCGACGGAGGGGGAGGTGATGGGTAGGCCGCGGTGGGGGAAACGCCCGAAATCGCGTATGTAGAGTTACCACCGATGTGCGCACAACCCAAGGGCAAGCCCCTTTCGGCCACAATGTTCAAACGATCATAATAACTTACTCAAATATGGTCAAACCGTATTATAACAGGTACCCGTGGACACGAATTGTCAATGCGCGTCAAATGCATTCATAAAGTTCAAACACTCACAAATCAATTTTATATGAATTATTTTAATTTACAAATTATTCCGGCAAAGCTGAGCCGCAGTGCCAAGCAACACCCATCGAATTCGGCTCACCTCATGAGGCGATTTGTGCGGGTTTTGTCGATATATGTTTACCAATTGTTCATTCCTATTGACTTCCGAGCCTAATTCCCGACGCGTGCCATGCGTGGGGCGGGTGTGGTTGGCACAAGCACATACCCAAGCATTCCAAACACCACCGTCAACGTGATGCGTCCCTAACGGCCAAATTGGACCTCGCCCCTTTCCTAAGCCAATCGCCCTCGCATGTTTACATCGTGCTGTGCCTATCCAAATATGTGCGTCATGTGCGTTTTTGCGCGTTTGCTTTCCAAAAACGTCACCCGTGCCAGCGGCGTGAACTTCCGTGCTCTATTCACACACCCGCAAACCAAACCTCGCGCTTTGAACACGGCACCCACGCCTCCAAACCCCCTCCAAAAACCCCCCAAAAATACGGTTATGTGGAACACAGAGAAGTATGCAGCTTGGTATGAGCGCTTGAGCAATGCCCAAGCGTGGCGCTCAGAATGACGTGTGTAGTTCAGACAATTTCTCGGGAGTTTATGGGCTTAATTCGACAAACTCCACCGACAACACCCGCTTTAAGCTGAGGTCTAACCACCCCGGATGGCGGCGTACTGCTTGCTTCTCGGCTCTCCTACAATTGGGTGGTACTCGGGTATCGTCGTGCTCGACGTGGTGAGAGGGGAGCGTGTTCTTGACTAGCTTATGTTTAACATAATGCATGTCTGGACTTTGTGGAGGAGTGTATATATGGGAGATAGGTGTGTCGATAGGTGTTTTTGATTGATGAGTACCTGGCCCAATCGTTATCCTAAGTTTCCTAAATGGCAGAGTATTTGATGGCCGTCAGACACCAATCGGTTCAGTTTTCCGATATTGTTGTAAAACAATTTCAATTTCTCAAAATAAAGACAATGTATTTTCAATTACGAGAAAAACATTGAAAATCCACCAATCGGGAAAGAGGCGGAAAGAGAAAAATCCACAGGCCTATTGAGCCCGCGGGACATGAAGGCAAGCAACTGCATGAGCACTCCCCTCCTTCTAAGCATCTCGAAGATAGGAGCCCAATAAGGTCCCATGAAAAACGAGAGAGAGCCATTGCATGAGCTCACGGCGCTCATTACCAAGGAACTAACGCAAAGGAGCATACGTAGAGCGGCAAATACGCCTTCATGCGAGCAAAGATGCCAGAACGCAAGGTGCGGGAAGGCACAACAACCATACCAGTCCGGGAACCGGCGAACAACCACCGAAATAGCCAAGCGATAAACAAGCTTAACCGCCATAGGACGAACTAAACGCCCCGCACCCCCCAAAACAGAGGGGCAGTAATCATGGACCGACTGAATGGACGGTGTGCCGAGAGTATATGCAGTGCGGAGATCAATATCAAGCCTGAGCTCCAACCGCCTGCACCCAGAGCACTCACAGCCGGAGCACTAAAGCTCGCGCCCTGCTACTATTAGTGACCGTAACATAAACACCAAGGTGCTGATGCGGAGCCACACAGCCCATCCACATCACATCCCTATGCCGATCCCGCGAAGCCCCGTAGCGAATTCTGCGAGCCACGAGTCTTAAAATAGTCGTGTATCGGACTTCGGTCGAGTTATCCAATTACGATTTCGGTTTTGGCAGAATTGACCCATTGAAGCACATCACGTGCACGTCATCAACTTCGCGAAATGGCCGTTTCTGTTGAACTTATAGCAACGGGATACCTTGCTGCGTGTATCAAGGACGTCTTGAATATAATTTGATCAGATGAACTCGTTGAAATCCTTTTCATTGAATCTACCCAAGTCACATTGCGCACGCCACGACAAGCCAAACCCATACAATAGAGCCACAAGAGCTGCCCACAGTGTATATACACTTTGAATGTGCCGCTGCCCATCACCAGCCTTATGCGTTAGGCCACTCATAGGGAAGGCACCAGGCGCGTAGAGCGTCGGTATTCTTATCATGGAACTGCCTTACAAATTTCACGAGTTTCACGATGAAACTCATATAATGTGAAGGCCGTCTATTCCTTCGCGCACCGCTCCGCATTATTTCTGCAAGGCAATTCCAATTTCATCCACTCCTATTTGATCTCTGGAACTTATCGGCCTCCAAAATTCGGGCTTGTGGAATGGAGCCACCGTCTCATGTGTCTCTTCGTGTGTGTTCAACAACAGCTCCTAAAACTGTCTTACCATGGCACGAACGAGGAGACAATGCCACAAAACACCAACCAAACACCAAACAATGCGGTTGGTACAACATGGAATACAATTCAAAGTCTCCACTTTTCAGATGGAAAGTGACCCACGCGTTATGGCTGTCATGCACTCACACCCATGCCAAACATCAACCTCCATCCACACCCAGCTCGCGCTTGCATCTCCTCTCTAACCGCGCCATCAACTCTGGCATGCCCAGCGCGTTCAGATCACTGGTCGTGCCATCCTCGACACTGCTGTCCGATTCATTCCGCCGCGCCAGGCGCTCCTCTACCCACGCCCGACTGCACTGCGCGAGGCGGAGGACATGCAGCTCCACGCGCGCCACCAAGTGCTCCTTGCGCCCACCCACCGGCTCCCCCGCCCCCCGCAGGTAGGCCTTCAGCTCCAAGACAGTATGTGCTTCCGGCTGGCGACCCACCCCCTCCACAAAACCACCCTTTCCATGCAAGCACTCCTCGCCTCCCACGGCTCCCCACTCCTCCTCCTCGTCTTCTGTCCATTCAGACCCACTGTTATCGCTTTCCTCTTCGTCCCCAACATTGCCGTGCTCATACCACTCGTCATCCTCCAGCCAGCTCTCAACACTGGTAACGCCTCCACCCGCAATCCCTCCCCCCAAGATCTCCTCCTCGCTCATCCCCCTGAACGCCATGGATACAACACAACCACTGACCTCAGGACCACATACCCACTTGGCAGAATGAACAGGATGTGCACAGACGGGAGAGGGCATTCTGACCTGGAGAGCAGCCCTTTCAGGTGCTCAGCCCGTGCGAGCGGCTCCAGAGGCCACGTGGAGCTGCGGATGATCACCGGACGGTATCCCATCCGCTGCAGTAGCAACAGTTTGGCGCATACCCGGCCCGTGATCCTATACCACCGTTCAGCGCGCGTAAGAGGAAGCTGCGGAGCGCGGTGCGACGGTGCAGAGGTGGCGAATATACATGGCATGCGTGTTTCAAGGAGCACCCCCACCTTCGCGTGGACTTGCATTCAAGGTAGGCATTACACAGCTCCAGCGCGATTGGCTGATCCCCTTGATCCTTCAGAACGGCATGGATACCCAACTCCCGGTCCTGCACGTTCCACTCATACTCCACCTGCCACACCCATAACTTCACCATGAGTCCTAGCACCGTGCGCACCTTCCCTCCATCTTTATACCCATGTGCGAGTGTCCATTACATTGCCGATGGGGGTGTGTGTGTGTGTGTGTGTGTATGTGTGTGTGTGATGGTGTGGGGGGGGGCGGTATGGAAAGGAGAGGGTGCATGTGCGTACCCCTAACAGCGAGAGCGCACCCTTCACCTCCTCAGCAAAGCGCGCCCGTCTGCGCATGCTGGGGCGGGCGCTGAAGGCTTCCTTTGCGGCCGCTCCCACACGGGAGGTCAGAAACGCGAGCTGCCGGTGCTGCGGGTACTCTGGGTGGACCTGCATCAGGAGGTGGGTCTACAGAGGCATTCAGCAGCGGGATGAGTGAGTGGGGAGAAAGGGGGAGAGGACTGACAGGGCGGCAAAGCGCAGGCCGAGGGGGAAGGAGGGGGGGGTACCTCAAATATGTAGAGTAGGTAGTCAGGGGTGCGAGGCAGACTGTACCCCCCCTCCACCGAGGCATTCAAAATGCGGCAGACCGCCTCCAGCTCCTCCGCTCTCAGCTCGTCGAGAACAGCCAGGGAGCTGCAGCGTGCACACGTGCGGAATCAGAGGGCGTGCAGATGAGGCATGGACGTGGGGGGGAGGTTGGGGATGGGTGAGGGGGGCGTACAGTGTCATTCGGACGAGGGGTACGAGCGTGAAGGGTCCCGTGGGCTGTAGTTCCGACGCCGCAGCCACCTCGTGCTGCAGGCGTTCCCGCGCCGCGGCGACCACCCCAGGGTGCCGGCACAGAGCACGGCTGCACGAGATGGTAAGCGATGCGAGCTGCGTGGTGCTAAGACTACCCAGAGCGGCGCTGTCGTGGGCGTCCGTGCACAGCATCTTTGACAGAAACTCGACGGACAGTAAACCAAAGTGATGCGCGGTCGCATACTTCCAAAACTCGACCACCGTCTGCCGGCTGTGGCTCCCTTTGCGAGTCAGGCTGTGCGCGAGCTTAACCACCACGTCCGTGAGAGAAAACGAGGACACCCCGCTGTCTCGTTGTGAGATCAGCCGCATCATATCCAAAACTTGCGTTGTCCGCATCGATGGCGCCAGCGCATCAGCGAGTCGACTCGCCTCCTCCGCCGCCCGACCCGCCTCACTCAGCACTCGCTGCACTTGCTGCTCCAGCGCGCGTTGTCTTCGTACCGCCCCCGTCAGCGCACTCAGGGCAGCGCTTCTGGTAGGATCCCCGGAACGTGTCCTTTTCACGCCTCCGAAGTCGTTGACATCGGATGGGCTCCTGCGTCCGGACGCCCGCGAGTGGCCTCTTTCTCTGCCATCGCCGCGGCCACGAGGCTGCCTGACCTCCGTCAGCGCGTCTCTCAGCCGCGCGACCTCAGCAGCTAGACTTGCTAGATCTGTCTCGCCAGGATTTGTAGACCCTACGAAAGGCTTCCCACCATCACTTACTGTAAAGTAGCGGCTGCCAAAGGGACAGCTCGCAAGCGCCCGCCGCACTGGTTGTCCTGTCGCCAAACGGCGCCAAATCGGGAACATGTTTGATGGGCGGACGTGACACTCCGACGCGCACCGCCGCCCTATTGCCCCGGAAATCCCAGCCCCACAAAGTTTTCAAACATGTAATTCGCAACGAGTCCCACTAGTAGGCGGGCGGAAATCCAGCAGAGAGGGTTGACGGGAGTTGCGCCCTGAAGGGCAGGCCGGCGGCTGTTACCTGTACGGCCGTCAGCATCGACGACGAACTGATGGGCGCGTCTGCGCAGAGTCGACACATCAGCGCCGGCGCCGCAATATTATAATGCCGGATACAGGTGTCGTACCTGTACCCGGTACCTGTACTATCGCCGTATCGCGCGACCCGTCGTCAGCTTTACTCTCATCAATTTCTTACAAGAAAAAGCAGCGAAGACCGCCTCACCGCCAAGCAAAAAGTAAAACGAAGAAAAGAGGAAAAAACCAAAGCCCGGGGAACAGGAAGGCATGCCACAGCGTCAGCACTGCCCTCCTGAAAAGCGTCGCGGAGATAGAAATCCAGAGTGCCATGAAGAGCAGCAGAAACACGTTGCATGAACTCAAGAAGCACATCCCCCAAAAAACGCTGAAACTCTCATCACAAGTGATATATAATACCCTCTTCCCATAAATAAATATGGTATGTTACTACTGAAGTGGGGCTTTTCGCGTAGGGCGGCTGTTCATTATGTAGGGTTTACAGGGCTTTATTGTACTTTAGCTCGCGCAAAAGGCGGACAAAAACTTGTTTTGATGGGTTTTCCCGGCATGACAATCCCAACATGTTGTCCGCAAACATTGGAGCACGTGGGTGTGATGGCACGTGTTGTTACAAGGTTTGACACGGGTGGGATTGGGGGCGGAAACCCACGACATGGAAGCCTTAAAAAACCATAACTTTGCCGTCGATGCATAATTGAAGCAAACTAAGTTGCAAATGACAGCAACCGTAATGCGTAGAAGCGGTTAATGCTGTAAATCATTTTCATTTTCATTTTCATTTTGCAAATGGAAGCCCTCCCCCCAACAAGTAAATATAAGCTTTCGACTTGATTTACGCAAACTTACCGGTTTTCGCGTCAAATCCGCAGCCCGACGTCATCCATGCCCTCGTAAAGACATCTACATTTTTGGGGGTTTCAAAATCTGCCACATTCGCGCGGGGCTATCTAGCAACCCCTCGACAAGTGGTACCCGCACAATCGCTTCGCCAATACACTCAACAATCAGCGCTCTTGATTTCTTCTATTCATGGCGTTGCCCATTTCATGCCCCATGATGATGGCATGTTGTTGTGCCATTTGCGGTATGCCAAATAAAAGTCCGTGTTAATGTTCATTGAAAGCTCCCAACCATTTTTCACGCCCGGCGATGCGTAAGCTTCAAAGGCCGGCGATCCACGCCTTTGGGTGCTTGCACTACATGGCAGCCGCCTCTCAAGCCAATTCCCGGTGTCGATACTCTGCAGACGGACGGGCGTAACACACTCGGCGGACACTAGTGCAATTGTGCAAACATGCTGAAAAGCCATTGTCGAGTGCTCACCATGCTTGTCGCGACACATATATGTGTACCGACCTACGCATATAAGAGTGCATGACATGCACATGCACGAAGATCGACCCGCATATCCAATGTGTGTGCCCACAACAATTGGGGCGTGACAATAGAAATGTCTAGGTCAATGGACAGCGCGCCGTGGTGTGTTGTTCGCACCTCATAAATTCTACCCCAAATTGAGTTGCGTGGCCATAGCGGCCCTGAGTGACGGGTAATTAAATGCGTCCCACTAGTGCCACTATTAGTGCGTGCCGGACTTTATGGGAAGAGTGCACATGCACATTTTTATTAGCGACTTATTGTCGGATCATGCCAAAGATTATTTTTTCTTTACATTTTGTTTATACAGGTAATAAGCACATATTCCACAGGTGCTATTTCTATCAAGCGCTAGATTAGGGAACGGGGGGTGGGTTGCGGGAGCCAATTGGCGAGAGCAACGGCATAAGGTGATTGCTACCCTTCAGAGGTAAAGCATGTGGGCGTCCGACGTGGACATTTTATTACGCTTGTAACGCTTTGTCTCCGCGTGTTGCCACAAGCGGACTCGATATGGTTCTATAGCACATTGACTGTCCGTTGACAAATAATTCTCAAAATCTAATAGTATGAGAATTTAGCGACAATAAGTGAAATTTTGCCATCTAGGATTCGACCGGAGGTCGGCGTAGGCTAGTCAACGGGGGATGTGGCGACTAGCCATCGGAAGAAAAGCCATGCCGGCTGTGAAGCGCTCATAGTTGGGTCGATGTACTTGCCACTGACTATGTCGTTGGCCTTCAAATAAGAACCCATGAAGATAATTTTGGTGATGGGTGCGTCGATGCAGTGCTGGACGCCGCACCCTTCTCTGGGCTATGTGATGTCCACTCGAATTGTGGGGAAGGTGATGTGCCGTGTCGTACCATGCCTCTCGAATCTACTCATCTTTGATGGTTCCAACAATCAACACGTTGGGTGGCTTGCTCCAACCCCTCTCCACTTTACGCTTGCATTTGGAGTATAGCACCCTTATGCACACCGCTACTATGCATTGCTCTAGGAATAAAAAGTTGTGGGAGTTACCTTTAACAACTAGCCAATAGGCCAAGAACTGTAAAAAATCTAGACGATCCATACGAGTTAGGTTGAGGGGGTGGAAGGGGCTGAAACAACACATTAAATCGGAACAACATAAGAGCCCAAACCAGCCTTAGCGTGATTTTGACAAGCGCCTACGTAGCGGGGTCCACTCGGCTTTATTGATGTGCATTTGTCGGAATATAACATATGGGGGCGGGGAGAGGAGTATTCGGAGGCTCTCCTTTTTTATCACATTAATTAAGGAGGGGTTATTGTGTCCAAGTCGTTGCATGGAAAAAGGACGAGGGGAGGGCGGTTAGCGAGCTTGGTATGTACGTGTCACTTATTTTGTTTCGTGCCCTTAATAATATTTGACACCAACAGAACATCTTACTTGCCGCCGCTCAATAAGGAGGAGGGGTGTGCTCTCGCACGACCCGTCGTCGCTGCTACCCGTATATACGTGTGATGCCCGTTCGCAACCCTTTATTTATCATTAATCTGTGCTATTATGCTTGCGAGTTACCGGCTAAGCGGGTGGTGCGACATTTACGACCAACGTGTTAATGAATTTTATCATATACCTTGCATTTTCTTCATCTTTGCGCGGTGGTCGTTGTAACGGCACGACTGCCTTAGTAGATGCCTACACATGCATTTAATTGCCATTGACACATCGTCGTCGTTTTAATATGACTTACTACTTTCCGCGCGGACATATCAAACAATTCCTATCGCGAAAGGAGTTGCGATTAACTCCAATTGCGGCGGGGTCGCGGCCGCCCCTTCAGCCGATGGCATACTATTAATATCCCTCCGTAGGGCTACTAATGGACACATATGTACGTTGGACTCCGGGGGAGTCTTGGCCCTCCACACATAGGTGGTCGCAGTGTATGCACGATGCGCGGAATTCATATTCTTGAATGCTTCATATGTTCCAATCGGGTACCGACTTTTGGGCGGTACTTGGATAAGGCGTACAACTCCGTTCCGGGAGGCGTGGGTTCTAACCCCCCTCATGGCATTTCTAACACATACAACAGCTGCAAAGCATAGGGAATCGTAAATAAAATTGCACATACCCCTAACGCACTAACAGCCAATACGCCAACCCGTAAAATTCGTCCTTACTGTTTATCATTTCTTATTTGGGGGGGTTGGGGGGGGGAGGGTTAGTGGAGACACCCGCCCACAAGTAAAACTAGGGGGCCCTCGGTCTAACGGGCCAGGCGTGTAAGTCCTTTATGGCATGAATGAGAGGGACGTGAGATAGCAGTGAACGGACACCTTTTGTAGTCTACCCATATTTTGCAGAGCAAACGATTTTACTCACGATTTCACCAAATAATCGTCTATTGAGACTTCACCCAAGGAAACACAACTTCAACAACATCTCCTACTCTGCCCCTTTGTCATTAGACTCAACCGCAACACCCACAACGCTGATTTGAGAGTCGCTACCGCCATGGCGGATCACAGTTCTGCGCGTCAAGTTGGCTTCGAGGAAAATCAGTAGGAAATGGTACTATCGGGAAGCACATCAAAACCATGGACACCCACAGACTCGCAATCACACCCTCAGACCTGTCCATGCGTCATGCCAACAGAGACTGCGAGGCCACCCTCGACGCGACGAAAGGGCTGTGTACATTGCAACAGCGGCACACTTAGGCATCAGCCTACATTAATGTGTGTAGATGTGTATAGAAAAATAAAGGAAGTCAGGACAGCCACCGCAGCCCTCTTCCTTTTCAATGATGTCAACTCACTGCTAGAAAAAGATCCCACAATGCCGATCCGAAAGGCACTGAAGGGAAAAAATAGTCGCCTGACCATTTGGTGCACAGGCGACAGCTGTCACTGCGACGTCGGAATGACTGCTGAATCATTCAACTGCCTTTTTACGTAGAGGCTCAGAAAAACGTGACATGTCGTCGCCAGAAAGTTCACCTGCGACGTACATGCACTCCCGTCAGACAACCACATAAAAAGCAGCGCAACATGACGCGTTGTCGTTCCTCATGCAGCAGTAAAGAACGTCGTCCCTCTGAAGTTCTGCAATATCATGACTATGAGAGGTGGCTTTTGATTAATGTGGATGTCTGTGTGGTTTGTGTGGTAAGAGGAGGGGCGTGCCGTGAGAGGCTTCCACCACGCAAAATGAGATATCCCAATTACTTCAACCATCATCATGGAACACAGAATGACGGTGATAATGGCCACAGCTGGAAACAGCTTCATCGTGATGATCTGCAACATGAACACAGTGCTTGGTCAGCAGCTCGCCAACCTTATGAGACAATACCACCCAGCAGACGAAACGTGTAAGAGCGTACGTAGGTGATTGTGTTTGTGTGTGCCCACTCGTACGCGCTTAGTTGTGTGCATTCGTTTGCTCGCGCGCGCGCGCGCGCGTGTGTGTGTGTGTGTGTGTGTGTGTGTGTGTGTGTGTGTGTGCGAGGGAAGGAGTAGGCGCAGACCCGGAGTATGATGGGCACCCATGACCCGGGGCGCCCGACGTTGTATGCCCCTATGGCCACGTAATATACTCCGTCATGGAGAACCACGCAGTTTCGCTGGTAACAGCAGCGGTGGTCCCACCGCAGGATGTCCTCCACATACGCCGGGTGTATCCTCTGCAAACAGAAACGCACAGCATGAGCGCAGGAAGTGGGAAATGGGAAAAGCGAAAAGCAGAGAGGGCGAGAGAGAGGGTGAGGTGAGGTGAAGGGGAGGCAGACCCACGCGCACCTCTTTCTCCACGATCCCCCAGTAGCCGATCATATTGGCCCACCGCACCCACACCATTTTCCACGAAAGTCGCTGTAGAATGTACATCAACATGTTTTGCGTGGCTGCCAGAGCGGCCACGGTGGCGCAGGACGCCGCATGATGGTAAAGCCCCGCCTGCAGATTGTTAAGCAGCAACAGCGCGTGCGTGAGGATGCCTCACAGATGCAGGTTGCTCAAGGTAATAAGATAGGTATAACAGCACATGTAGAAGCTATCTGATAGCTGTCCTTGTGGTCAAATAATCATGTTGTAGTATGACAATTGAGTCTCTGAGCTTGTGTTCAAACAATCACAGGGATTGAGCAGTAACGCTTCGTCGCGGGGTAGGACAGCTCAGGCGCATCGAAGCCAATGTGGAGCTTGACATCATGCCTGATATTTGCAGAATGTTGGGCAGAGACAGGGGGTGGATAAGGATGGGGTGTGCGTACATTCCGGACCGAAGTCACGGGAAGAACAATGCAGATGAAGGCAGTGAGAATGCCGTCCAGGGTGGGGATATAGAGGCAGCGCTTGATCTCCAGGAGGATGCAGCCTGCAAACACAGGAGCCGTGAACATGTGCGGTTATCAGCAAGAAAGGGGGGGTAGAAGGGTTAGGGGAGCTTCAGCCCGAGTGTCATCAAGGCTGATGCAAAAGCCCACATCCGCTGTGCACTCACCCTCGTAGTCCTGAGAGCTAGCGGCCTCTATCGCGCCCGCCTCCGTCCTGTCGTCCATGCTGGCCCCCCTTGATACAGGTCTGGCCTTCCCCTTGCCCTTATGCGCGCCCCGTGTGCCCGAGCCCCGCCCTGCGCCGCTGCCTCCGTGCCCATGCGACCCACGCCTCTTAATCTGCCGACACAGGAGGCTATCTATCCACTGGATGCCAAGCCAAAACACAGGCCTATTGGATAGTACGGAGTGTACGCAGGAGGAGAGCGGGGGGCGGTAGTTCAGTTGACCTACATGTTACTTGCGCCGGCAAAGGGTGCACATGGCAAATGGAGGAACGGGGGTGGGGCTTACGCAGAGAGCACAAAGCCTGATTGCCGGGTGGTGCGCGTCGTCACCACGACGCCAGACAGAGCACCCGTGGCAACAAGGTAGCAGATTGTCTGCGCATCCAACAAGCAGTGGCGTTGGGTCTCGGAGAATACAAGCATGTGTGTGTATGTATGTGTGTGTGTGTGTGTGTGTGTGTGTGTGTGTGTGTGTGTGTGTGTGTGTGTGCGCGCGCGCGCGAGCGCAAGCGTTGGAAAAGCAAGGGGGAATAGGCAAGAGGGAGATGGAGTAAGGGGCAACATCATCCCTACCAGAGGGCTGTACAGCGCTATCCCAGTGGACTTTGTCTTGCGCGCTGCTAGTTCCAGCATCCGGTGACAGTGGAACAGCACCACAAGCAGGAGCTGCAAGAGGACAAGAGTTAGCAGCCCCGGCACCTTCCCGTCCTTGTCCCTTCCTCTCCCTGGTTAACAAGACTCCCACACAGCACACCCACAGGTGGCACTTACCGTGGGTGGGTGGATATGATACGGCACCTCGCTGATGTTGAAGTACATGCCAGTAAAGTAGAGCATTTGGGCTAGACCAGAGGCAAACATGTAGAACTCAAACCAAAGCTCTGGCAGCAGCGCGCGCGTCTGCCCGCGCCCGGTCCCCCTCTGCTTGCCACCTGGCAACAACAGGCCGGGCGCAAGCTCCGCCTGCTGCACCTGTTGCTGTGGATACTTTGTGGACGCGCTACTTATCACCCCCCGCCCTTTCCCTCGTTGGCGCAGCCCCTCACCAACGCCGCCCCTCTTGTGAGTCACCATACCGCAGCACGCCGCCCGTCCGAACCTGCCACACCCCACACACACCCCAGACGCCGCCTGCGTCCTCCGTAGCACCACTCACGCCTCTGCCTGTTGTCGCGCGTACATAGCGCCTCCTGTGCGCCACACAGCCCAGCCACGCAGTCAGGTAGGTGGAGTGCCAGGCCGCCTTTACTCCCGCCGACAAGTTCACGGCCTGGCTCGGCCCACCCCTCCTTTTACTTCCGACGGTCTCCTTATTAACGGGCAGCTTCCCGGCAAGGGAGATTAACGCGGTGTGACTCGGGGGAGCGCTATGCCGCTAGCTCGAGTATAATTGAGTGGCTGGAAAGGCCAAACAGGTGCAGTGGCGGAAGCTTAGTCGTTGCTCGGTAAGTGCACCGAGTGAATCGGCGAAGACCCGTCAGCGGCGGTCGTCGGTTAGAATGGGGAGAACGTGCGTGGGTGGGGCGGGCGACGGTCAGCACAGACCAGCTTACCTGCGTGAGCTACTTGGCCAGATTCCGTCCAGACGAATAGAACGCTTGGAACAGGACCGGTTGCACGTGAGTTCCGGGAAGAAGATGGTGTCGAGCGTCGGGCCCGTCTCTGATGCCGTACTCGTATGGATCGTCTAGATTTTTTACAGTTCTTGGCCTATTGGCTAGTTGTTAAAGGTAACTCCCACAACTTTTTATTCCTAGAGCAATGCATAGTAGCGGTGTGCATAAGGGTGCTATACTCCAAATGCAAGCGTAAAGTGGAGAGGGGTTGGAGCAAGCCACCCAACGTGTTGATTGTTGGAACCATCAAAGATGAGTAGATTCGAGAGGCATGGTACGACACGGCACATCACCTTCCCCACAATTCGAGTGGACATCACATAGCCCAGAGAAGGGTGCGGCGTCCAGCACTGCATCGACGCACCCATCACCAAAATTATCTTCATGGGTTCTTATTTGAAGGCCAACGACATAGTCAGTGGCAAGTACATCGACCCAACTATGAGCGCTTCACAGCCGGCATGGCTTTTCTTCCGATGGCTAGTCGCCACATCCCCCGTTGACTAGCCTACGCCGACCTCCGGTCGAATCCTAGATGGCAAAATTTCACTTATTGTCGCTAAATTCTCATACTATTAGATTTTGAGAATTATTTGTCAACGGACAGTCAATGTGCTATAGAACCATATCGAGTCCGCTTGTGGCAACACGCGGAGACAAAGCGTTACAAGCGTAATAAAATGTCCACGTCGGACGCCCACATGCTTTACCTCTGAAGGGTAGCAATCACCTTATGCCGTTGCTCTCGCCAATTGGCTCCCGCAACCCACCCCCCGTTCCCTAATCTAGCGCTTGATAGAAATAGCACCTGTGGAATATGTGCTTATTACCTGTATAAACAAAATGTAAAGAAAAAATAATCTTTGGCATGATCCGACAATAAGTCGCTAATAAAAATGTGCATGTGCACTCTTCCCATAAAGTCCGGCACGCACTAATAGTGGCACTAGTGGGACGCATTTAATTACCCGTCACTCAGGGCCGCTATGGCCACGCAACTCAATTTGGGGTAGAATTTATGAGGTGCGAACAACACACCACGGCGCGCTGTCCATTGACCTAGACATTTCTATTGTCACGCCCCAATTGTTGTGGGCACACACATTGGATATGCGGGTCGATCTTCGTGCATGTGCATGTCATGCACTCTTATATGCGTAGGTCGGTACACATATATGTGTCGCGACAAGCATGGTGAGCACTCGACAATGGCTTTTCAGCATGTTTGCACAATTGCACTAGTGTCCGCCGAGTGTGTTACGCCCGTCCGTCTGCAGAGTATCGACACCGGGAATTGGCTTGAGAGGCGGCTGCCATGTAGTGCAAGCACCCAAAGGCGTGGATCGCCGGCCTTTGAAGCTTACGCATCGCCGGGCGTGAAAAATGGTTGGGAGCTTTCAATGAACATTAACACGGACTTTTATTTGGCATACCGCAAATGGCACAACAACATGCCATCATCATGGGGCATGAAATGGGCAACGCCATGAATAGAAGAAATCAAGAGCGCTGATTGTTGAGTGTATTGGCGAAGCGATTGTGCGGGTACCACTTGTCGAGGGGTTGCTAGATAGCCCCGCGCGAATGTGGCAGATTTTGAAACCCCCAAAAATGTAGATGTCTTTACGAGGGCATGGATGACGTCGGGCTGCGGATTTGACGCGAAAACCGGTAAGTTTGCGTAAATCAAGTCGAAAGCTTATATTTACTTGTTGGGGGGAGGGCTTCCATTTGCAAAATGAAAATGAAAATGAAAATGATTTACAGCATTAACCGCTTCTACGCATTACGGTTGCTGTCATTTGCAACTTAGTTTGCTTCAATTATGCATCGACGGCAAAGTTATGGTTTTTTAAGGCTTCCATGTCGTGGGTTTCCGCCCCCAATCCCACCCGTGTCAAACCTTGTAACAACACGTGCCATCACACCCACGTGCTCCAATGTTTGCGGACAAAAACTTGTTGGTTGTATGGGT
>JAPMLY010002879.1:2500-32699 GCA_026401115.1 Tetraselmis chui | reverse complement strand
CACGCGCTGGTGGCCCTCAAAACGCAGGGCGCCAACCCGATCCACAAGGCGACCATCATACCTAGGGGGCACGCGCTGGGGATGGTGACGCAGGTGCCGGACAAGGACGAGTTTTCGATCACTCGGGAGCAGATGTTGGCTTACATTGATGTGTGCATGGGGGGTAAAGTGGCAGAGGAGCTCATATTTGGGGAGATGAAGGTGACGTCGGGGGCGACGCAGGACTTGGTGCAGGCGACGCGCATGGCGCGCCACATGGTGGCTGACTGTGGGATGAGTGACCTCATTGGCCCCATGCACGTGCAAACGCTGATGGACCACGAGCGCTCGGGCGGCGTGCTGCGGGAGCACGTAGACGCTGAGGTGGCGCGTGTGCTGAGGGAGTCATACGAACGGGTGAAGAGTATGTTGACGACGAATGAGCAGCAGTTGCACACGCTGGCGGGCGCGCTGCTAGAGCACGAGACGCTGACGCAGAAGGACATCCGGGACGTGCTGGATGGCAGCTTCACCTCCGTGCCGCCCGAGGGCCCGGCCTCCTCTGACTCTGGTGCCCCCAAGCAGGAGGAGGAGGAGGGGGTGGAGCTGGAGCACATCCCCGCTGGAGCGGCCGCCTCTGTGATTACCCCCTCACCACCCACGTCGCCTGTGGCGGCTTGAGTGGCTTGACGACCAGCCGCCCATGCCGTGGCACACCGTTCGGGACTGAACTTGGGAATAACGAGCTGCGTGTGGCATCAACCCCACCGGGCAGCTACTTGCGCGTGGAAGACTGCGCTGAGCCCTGCGGGATGGGGTGTGGGGGAGATAGGAAGAGCCTAAGGGTGCTGATGTCTCGTATGGTTGTGTTTTTGTTTTAAGCATTGCAGTCATGGATGAGCCTATATCAGCGGTGTTCCGTTTCCGCCTTTCTGTATCACTCTCGTTATTCCATGTTAACCAGCGTCCCTTTCTTTTGAACATATTTGCAAAGTGCGGCACCATGCCGGGCTAGACTATTTGCCTTTCGGTATTAGGGCAAGGCAAAGCACTTCCCTGCTCTCAGATGACATACAAGGCAGAGATTTGATTACTGCATGGGACCCTCTGGCAGCGAGTATTTTTGCCCTTCGAGGTGCATGCCTCTCGCAACATCGAATGTTCAGCCGCATCGCCTTTCGACTGCCAACGTAAGCGGCGGGGTTCATGTGCGTGCGGTGTCAAGGCTTGCTCCATTGCTTTGTTTGTTCTGCTGTGGAAGAATATGCGATGGGCTTTACTTAAAGCTATCGCTTTGCCGAAAGTAGCATGTGTACATAGATTGGGACAGAACAATCGATGTGTGCCCCATGATGGTGGATATGTTTGAAAGGGTGCATGATATATGTTTGACAGGTCGCATAACTATCCCTACTACACATTCGCCTAAATATACAAGTCAACCCCCCCGACGCTTGTGACTATCAACAATACCACCACAGTGCATTTGCTTACCCCGATCGCGAAAGAATGCCCACCCGTATTTTTGTTGCATGGCCGTCTTGATACATGTAATGCAAATTCGTGTTTTCTCTAACCTCTATTCCCTTCATAGATTTCTGGGTACAATTTGTGTTGCATTGGTAGTTCCAAGGATATGTCTATTTGGTCACCAGTGTCTCATGTGTTGTTGAGCCCTTCGATCATATTTTTTTACCTCTCCATTGCAAAAGCTTTATACAAGCAAGCCACAGTCGAGGGAGGCCGACATCGATTACTAAGCAGAGTTTTGGCTCTTTGTCCCCGGGGGGTCTCACGTGTTTGTATACGGAAATAGCGCAAATGGTTTGCATGCGAAATGACAAGCGAGGAGAGAGAGAGAGAGAGAGAGAGAGAGAGAGAGAGAGAGAGAGAGAGAGAGAGAGAGAGAGAGAGAAGAGGCAGAACGGTAATGGCATGTTGTTCAAGATCGAGCAGGCTGATTAACCAATAGAAGAGAAAGAAGAAATTAGAAACTACAATTGTTTTACAACAGGTACCGATAAATCGGTTGTTGTCCTAGGGCGTACCCAAGACTCCCATCTAGGTCTTTGGGATAGGGTTTTACACCGGGGGTCTCTTTGTTCATCCCTCTCCGTCAACACTAACACCATAATGTAAATCATACAAGGACACTCATGGTCTATCGCCACGATAAAATACGAAAATACTATGTCGCTATCTCCATGATGCTCGGCCCGCTCCCGCCCCTCGAGGGCGCTGACCACCTTAGTTGGTCAGCAAGTGTTGGTCGAGACAAGCCAACGTCACCTACTAGGCTCATGTGCGACTCCGGGCGTGCAAGGGCGTGTGGGGAAGATCAGGTGAAAAACCCCCTCGCTCATGTCGTCGTAAGCCCCGACGCGATCCACAAACATCCTCGTCCGAGATAATTGCCGCTCGTCTCGTCGCACCTTGCCTCCTAGCCTAGGCTCCCCCTCCCTACGGGGCAAGGGGGAGAAAACCATAGCCACAAATGGTTGCCGTTTGTCGCTCCTCCCGTCGCGTCCGTCATGTCCCGTTCGTGTGCCACACCGTGCCGGTCCTCTCGCCGCGGTTGTTCTCCTCGCTGTTGGTGTCGAGCTCCACCCCCTAGATGGGTCTACTCGACCTCAAGAGCGCTAGTCGGCGTCGAGCGAGCGCCCTTCCCTGACGCGTCTTCCCAGCTGTCCGTCGCAAGCTCCAACAGCTGCGTCCCACCGGTGATCCGTCCGTAACCTTCTCGCCAAAGAATATTTCAAAGACACCGCCCCCGCCTCCTTATCGGGAGAGAATGTACGAGTTATCAGTCCCGAAGAAACATATCGGACTAGCCGAGCGGGAGATCTTAGTGGCGGGGTACGGATATTATGATTTCCAAAACCCTCCGTTCATGACTTCCCGACACTTGATGATCGCGCGGATCGCAGCTACCAATACCTCGTTTAGCCCCTTACCGTACCAAGCGTGGCACGGCTACACGGCTACCCGCGGCCACCGCGTGGAGGTAGAGGTAAGTGCCGACGGACCTGCAAGCGCACCCCCCTCCGGGGCCGCCGCCGCCGCGCCGCCGAAGAGAAAGACTGAAAGGGCGAGTAACAAGGCGTGTATTTTCCTTCTTGTATGCAAGTTCTTCCATTTATCCCACCTTTTCATTTTATGCACTTAGTTTATTGGTATAAGTCCAGAGTTATCCATAAAATGTCTCCCCTATTATTCAAATTTTATTACCCTCCCAACTAGCTTGTTCAACATGCAAGTGCCACTAATGTGAACAAGCAGCGATAAGAATAGCATTTTTTGCGCGGTATAAAAATGGCAGTGGGCGTGCTAAAGGTAGAGGTGGTACATTCCTTGTAGAAATACAATTGTAAAACTAAGCACATATTTTCAGTAATATTGAGGTGCCGATACGAATAATGAATATAAGGAGGAAGGCGCCCGCCGGCTGCGCAGCGGCTGCGGCCCCTAAGGGGGGTGCGCTCGCATACCCGTCGGCACTCACCCCCACTTCCTCGTGGTGGTCGAGATGGTAAGCCTATAGCTGTCCCATGCCTACCAACGTTGGGAGCTAGGCGGGGTGAATCCGGAAGCTGTGATCCGCGCGATCAACACCTATCGCGAAGCCTCGGTACGGAGGGCTTTTAAGAATACTATCGGTACGCTGCAAGCGCCAAGATCTCCCGCTCGGCCTATCCGAAATTTTTTCGCGGCGGAATACTCTCACATACCGTCCCATTGGGGGGGATGGGGCATGTACATGTGAAGTACTTTTCGCGGAGGAGGGTACGGACGGATCAACGGTGGGTCGAGGGTGTGGGATATGGCGACGGACAACCGGGAAGCAGCGCGAGGGAAGGGCTCTCGCAAATCGTCGACCATCATGTTGACTTCGAGCTGACCCAAGGGGCGAGAGGACGACACCAACAACGTGGAGGACTGTCGCGACAAGGAATTCGCGCCGGCTAACAGTACGAGACCTAAAATCACTTGTTGGACAAGCCCAATACATGTTCCTCGCCATCCTAAAACATGTTCCATTTGCGTGCTTTTTCCTACGCCAACTGCACTAGGTCATCTGCGAAAAGTGGAGTGGAAAAGTCCGGATGAGACCACAACTCATGCGAGACATGCAATGGTGGACACAAGTTCCGGCTCAATCCAACGGGAAACCAATCCAACGACCAGCCCAAACCGCCCCCCTTCACATCGAAAGCTTAGGCTACGGACGGGGGGCGGTGCTCAACAGCCACAAGGAAGTGCGTGGGTTTTGGAGCGAGTGTGACGAGGCTCAACACATCACGTGGAAAGAGGTAAAGGCCATGAGAGTGGCGGTTCGAACTGTTGCATGAGGACAACCATGCCGTTTGCCACATTTTGGCGGGTCTAACGTCACGCGCCCCGAGTATGATGATCGAGCTACTGAATTTGTGGCCCTTGCCAGACGAGAACAAACTCAACATACGCGCCCGCTACATACCATCCGTAGCCAACGTTTGGGCCGACCGGCTGAGCAGAGAGCTCGACAACGACGACTGACAACTCGACCCGATACTACTCGCGAAACCCAACTCCCGCTTCGGACCTCACGGTATCGATCGCTTGGTGTCAACGCTCAACCGACTCCTATCCCGCTACACCATAGAATGGCTAGACCCTACCTGCGAGGCGGTCGACGCACTCCACATCCCAAACATAAAGTGGACCGCATGGAACAAGTGGTGTAACCCTCCGTGGCCTCTACTACGCAAAAAATTAGAATTGGTTTACAAAAAGTACCGATAAATCGGTTGTTGTCTCAGGGCGTACTCAATACTACCATCTAGGTCTTAGGGATAGGGCTTTACGCCGAGGGGTCGCTTTGTTCATCCCTCTCCGTCGGCAGTAACACCATAATATAAATCATATAGGGACACTCATTGTCTATCGCCACGATTAAACATGAAAAATACTATGTCGCCATCTCCACGATGCGCGGCCCGCTCCCGACGCTTGAGGGTGCTGACCATCCTAGGTGGTCAACGTGCGTGAATCGAGTCGGGCCTACCTTACCTAGGCTACTCTGCGACTCCGGTCGTGCCGGAGCGTGGGGGGAAAGGCAAGCAAAAAACCCCTCGCTCATGCTGTCGTAGGCCCCGGCGCGATCCACACACACCCTCGTCCGAGATAATTGTCGCTCATCTCGTTGCAGCTCGCCTCCTAGCCTAGGCTCCCCCCTCCCTACGGGGCAAGGGGGAGAAAACCAGAGCCAGAAATGGTTGCCGTTTGTCGCTCCTCCCGTCGTGTGTGTAATTAATGTCCCGGGCAGTCGATAACTCTTTCCGGCACCAGCTGATCCGTACTATACCGCTCGTACCCTCCCCTTGTGGTTTTACACGGCCAAGGGGACGCCGTGGGCGGTATGCACTCGCGGTAACCCTTGCACACCACCTGAGGCATCCTACCATCAATGGTGGATACCGACGAGAGGAGAGGATGGGTGGGAAGGTAGGATCGGGGCTCCGACATCAAAGGTGCCGGGTACGGAAGTTTTCACCGAAACTCTATGTACGGGGTTTTTCTCGCGGTGGCCGATCTAATATCAGCGCCGCTAGACTGTGCCGCTCCTCTCGCCGCGGCTGTCCTCCTCGCTGATGATGTCGAGCTTCACCCCCTCGATGTGTATGCTTAACATGAGGAGCGTTGGTCGGCGTCGAGCGAGCGCCCTTCCCTAGCGCTTCTTCCATGCTGTCCGCCTCAAGCTCCAACACCCGCATCCCACTGCTGATCCGTCCGTACCAATTTCGCCAAAAATAATTCACATGCACCACCCCCGCCTCCTTATCGGGAGAGTATATGTGAACATTCAATCGCGAAGAAAAATATCGGACTGGCCGAGCGGGAGATCTTAGTGTTGGTGTACGGATATTTGATTTCCAAAACCCCCCGTACATGGCTTCCCGATAGCTATTGATCACGCGGATCGCAGCTACCGGTACCTTGTTTATCCCCCTACCATACCAAGCATGGCACAGCTACACGGTTACCAGCTCTACTACCCAACCTCGTCCTCAAGTTGCGACAGAGCGGAGCATGTGCTGCTGTGATCACCCTACGACGGACATGCAAGGTTTGGCACCAAACACTTACCGAGATGGCCGTGGAGGAACTTGTCGTCTTCGCCGCGACAACTTATTCCGACCAAGACGACGAGCTGTGCGAGGTATGCCATGCAAACTTCACTGGCCCGTCCATTTAGTCCGCGTTCCCTACTAGCCTTGATATACTTTCTGCGTGGAGCCGTCTACGCCACGCTAATTGCATTCGCCATCGGATAAGGTCCACCAACGACAAGAACGAGCGCAAGAGCTTAACAAAACCCTATACGAAAGTACATCGTCGAGGTCTCGGAGTGCACCAACTCTTGGACGGAATATTTGCGCCCATACATGTCTCGGACCCTCGGACAAGACGTTATGGGCGCCCAAATACCCAGCTTACTTACAACAACATTGGCGCCGAGCACCTCGGCTACGGACGACAGTACAATCCAAAGGTACCTTGAGTTTGGCGAGGAATAGCAGCTAGCGCCCTTCTCCGGTAACCCCGTCACGATGGCACGATTCGTCACCTTGCTAGGCAACCTCGAAACGACCAAAGCTTCGAGTCCGCACCCATATATGTCGGCGGTCAACTGCTTCTACAAGGACCATGGCCGATACCCAGTCGCGTTGGGTGACCTTGTCGCGCGAGTACGAAAAGGATAGGCCGCGTCACAACTGACACTTTCACCGACGCTCCACCGCGTACCACTCCCCACCGAAGTTGTTCGCCGTACGATATCCCGCGCGGAAGATCTGCGTACCGACATACAAATGCTAACTACAAATGCCGTACCACAACCCAATATCGAGCTACTACGGGCATGTATCGCTATTGTCGTCTTATCTTTTTTTTTTCGCGAGGTGAAGCAGGAACTAAGTGCCTTACGGGTGACCTCGTCACCAATCAGCAAGGTGGAATCATCATGTACCATCGCGACAGAATGGGACAACGACGAGTTACAACCGACCACCGACTCATGTGTGTGATTCTTGACGGTGTCCATCGTCGAATCGCGAGCATGCTAGACTTCTTCGACTCCTTGTTTCATTGGGCGATCAACAACCGCAAAAACCCACCGTACTCGTCAGCGGACACCCTTTCGAGATAGATGCAACTCGTCCACAAGGACATCGAGGCAAAAACCCGAGACGACTTTGCATGGACCTCACATTCACTTCGGAAGGGTGCGACCACGGCCGCTCACGCGATCGGGGTTACCATGCAGAAATAAAGCTTTTCGGCGGTTGGGCGACGGAGTCAAGCGTCGTGGTCGATTACATCGACCCCACGGTCGTTCCCACGACAACGGATTGGTACTTTGGTTGCCTCACGCCTTATTAGTAGGGTGGCCAACCGCAAAATATCCGCGAGACGGCGACATTATGGCATAACGGAGCCCCCACTCCTTTGTAAATGGTCATACTCTAAAATTCTCGAGGTTTAAAGTTACACATGGCCAGAGTAGCAAGCGTTGCCATGACGCTTCGCAAGTCTAACCGTCCATGCGGCTAGCTTTTACCGGCGTTGCCTCATTAAAGATTAGCCCATGTATATAACGCGCCAAGTAACATTAGACTACCTTCTTCCTTTTGCGCGAGCACAACTCACGCAAATTCACCCTTCCCGACTCTCTCAATGCGTGCACAAGGCCCTTTGGCCTTGTCAGTCAATTAATGTAAGAGATCTACACTTTTGGCATAACCGAGCCCCAATGCTTTGTAAGTGTTCCTCTCCATGGTACTTTGGGTTCCTATCTTCGTGCTGCTTTCCAAGAGGGTAGTGCCGATGCTGTGGTATGCCTCCCTGTTGTCGGGCTCAGGCACGCGGGGTTTTTTACGTGATGCAGCCAATCCTCACTTAGTCACTTACATCTATCGCTTAGGGTTTTTTCCTTCATATCTTATTATTCCCCATTTTTACTGACGGTGATTTCCATTGTTTTTATTTCTTGTAAGGAACTTTCTAGTCGAGAAAGCTCACAGCAATGCCGCTCGTGTCCGTTCTTGTATTATTCCGACCCGGGACTATTTATTAAAAATTTCTTACAAGAGAAAGCAGTGGAGGCCACCAAGCAAGAAAAAGAAAGAAAGGAAGAAAAAACCTAAGCCCGAGGAACAGGAAGGCATGCCACAGCACCATCACTGCCCTCCTGAAAAGCGTCGCGGAGATAAGAACCCAGAGTGCCATGAAGAGCAGCAGAAAGACGTTGCATGAATTCTCGTCGCACATCCCCAAAAAAAACGCCGAAACGGAAGAGAAGTAGATCGACGAACAAAATGTTGCATACGGACATAACTGTCAGAGCGCAGGGAACGAGAGTCAGCGGCCCCCATGACAGGGAAGCGACGTACAGCCACCAAAATAGCCAAGCGATCGACCAACTCAGCCGCCATCGGCGCCAACCGGCCCCCATCCTCCATGGCGAAGGGGTAGTAGTCATGGACCGATTGAACCGAAGGCGTGTGTGACGAGTACAGTCCTGCAACAGTACATTGCAGGACATTGTACAGGTACTCGTTACGGATACCAATTCGTGCTTTTCCACACGATGGACGTATACTCGTGGGTACGTCGCTACTGCAATATTGTAATGGTGCTGATGCTACAGTACGACCAGTACCTCCCGGTACGTACAGATATGCATAATTAATCTAACTAGCCAGATGACGCGCCAGAATGAGCTCTCCAATGCAGAAGGAGCCGCGTCGTGAAATCCAATGCTAGGCAGGCCGTGTCTCGAGGACAGATGACGACGGTTGAGCAGCACCAACGCCTGACACGTAAGCGTAGCTTGCAGGCATAACTAGTCTGGGCTGAAACCTATTTAAGCCCAGTGCAGTAGAGGGAGGTGACAGAACCTTTAAACAATTCCTTTGTTCACTTACAACATCTACTGCCTAAGTACAGCAGTGAAACATCTTTTGCCTCTCGACAACATCATTTGCCATCTTGCAACAACAGAACTAGACAGACTAGAACAGATTTGTGCTAGCGTTTAGCTTTCAGAGGCTAACCGCCACACTGGTTTCGGAGCTCTTTGGTCGACTCACGCTTTCGTTGCTCGTTGATCTGCTCGACGTTGTTTGCTTGAATTGAGATGGCTTCTCTTGGAGCTGGACATTACGTGGTTTTAGTAATTCACGTCGGAGGAACTAAATCGTCGGATTTGAAGTTGGTGTTTCAGCGTGAGCCTCGTTCTGGTAAAACTTGGTTCCCAGCTGGCTCTGTCTTACCTAACGAAGAGCCTGTCGACGCTGCTATTCGCGAGTTACACGAGGAGACCGGTCTTGTTCTGACATCGGATGATTTGACGCTGTTGAGTGGTGAACCTGTTAACGTTACACTACCTCAAGGACGACAGCTTGTTTACGTGTACTCGGCATCTATTCCTGTCCTGTTTGCTACGAACAACTTACGTACACCTGCTCAGGTCGAGCAGGCTGTTTTGGAACAGTCGACAGTTAATCCGGATGGCACTTACGTCGTCCCGGAATCCATCAACATTGACGGTCTGACACTTACGCCTGCACAGACTGGGTTACTTCGTGCTAAGAAGCACAAGAGTGAATTACTTCACTTCGGTTACGTGGCTCAGTGGGAATCTTTTTATCGAGCAATGACACAACATGTTCCAGTCATGCAAGACGACACGTCTATCCCGAGACAGTTCCACATGTACCCCCGGTTTACGACGGTCGACTCTGGTTCTGTCTGGCTGCTGACTGTTGGACACATCAACCGACTGACTGGAGTAGGACCTACAGATTTACGAGTGGGAATGCCGATGCCTACCCACAACTTTAGCTGGACTATCTGTGACTCTCACGGAGACTCAGCGTAAGGCAGCTATTACTTCACCATACCAAGATGGTCGAGTGCCTAATGTACTGGAGGATTGGCTTGAAGCACAGCCTCAGCGTTTTATAATGCTTGGAATTGCGGCCGACACGTACAATGCAGTGTTCTGGGTTACTTCACAGTTTTCTGGACACCTTGGTGGGTGGTGGTTGAACCGGAAAAATCAGCCTCCAATTCCATCTACGTACAACGAGCTTGTTGAGGAGTTACGCAAGTCGACGTTTCTTCCGAACATTCAGGACGACGCAATTAACGCTTTGATGAACTTTACGCAGAACAACACAATGAGTTACGCGGTCTACACTAAACAGTACAACGACTACTTACGTCGATCTCGTCAAAACCTGACAGCTGAGGTGCAGTGTGTACGCTTCATTAATGGCCTATCGAACGACGCACTCAAGAAACTGGCTAAATCACACCGAGCTCAACTAGGATACCAGACTACGCTAGTGGAGCTGCAAAACTTTTTGAATAACGTCGTGACAGATTCGCCGGAACTAGGCAATGCGAGGTCTGCTGCTGGACCTTCCGCCCAGCCTACACGCAAGCGCAACCTTGATGACCCTCTCGAGGAAGCCTCTAACGTCTGGAAACGTAACAAAGGTGGCCGAGGACGTGGCCGCGGACGTGGACGTGGAGGTTACAACAATGGTGGACGTGGTCAGACATCAGGTCGTGAAGATTTTAATTCGCTTGCAAATGCGATGACAGCTGAGGAACGCAAGCGACACATGGACGAGGGACTCTGCTGTTAGCGACAGAGGTCGTCGATACACCTTCGGCATCTCCATCGACTACAGTTGCGACACCTGTAACACAAGTAGCAGGTCGTCGTCGTCAGACTAAGCAGAGACAGAGTCGTAAACCTGTAACCAGACGTTCAGTTGATTGGAAACTGGTTGACTCAGTCTTTGACCCTCTGCATACACGATTCAACTTTACGTTGGAGGGATGTGCTGATGATGAAGGTCTAAACTCGCACGGTGACTTACCTCACTGTTCGCCGAGTGACTCGATTCTAGACAGAGACTTAACAGGAGAACGGGTGTTCATCAACCCACCCTGGGAGTTAGCTGAGCAGATAGCGCAGCATTTTGAGGATTGTCGTCGAACATCTCCGACATCTACGATGGCTGTATTTGTACTACCGAAGTGGGCGAAATTTACTCAGGTGACTAAGCACTGGAAACTTTATCAAGAATTCCCAGCAAGGACACAGCTTTTTACACGTCAGTCACTGGAGAACCCAGCGCAACAGGAGGTGGTTGCTCCAGCCCCTTGGCCTGTACAGCTGTGGTTAGTCGACGCAGATTGTGCGTTTAACGACTCTTCAGAACCTACAGCACCTGATCAACCCGACACGGTACCAGTACCAACAGACGACTCGGAACAGTCCATCGCTACGCTGCAACAATTTTCTTCGCCAGCTACAGCACTACTGACTGACCTCACGGAAGCTCGCCCGTTAATTCGAACTGAGCTGACTGTGAAAACTCCTGAAGGCGGACACCACATTTCTGGATTAGTGGACTGCGCAGCGACGCTTGACTTTGTGTCAGAGGACTTTGTACGACGCTTTGCTTTACAGACTCGAAAGTCTGCAAGTAAGACTCCAGTTCGACTCGCTAACGGACAACGAGTGACTTCTACTACAGTTTGTGACGTCACTTTTGAGTTGGCTCGACACGAATTTCACAGGACTTTTTACGTTCTACGTGATTTACGCACAGCTGATTTAATCTTGGGTTTACCATGGCTTGATGACGAACATGCCTCTTTACAATTTGGTACAACCAGAATTTTTACACTGATGGACGGTACAGCTGTGGAGACTACACTCGAGGAACGACGCCCTGAGTGTCTGCTGCTGTCATCTACGAAAGTTCAGAAACTCATGCGCAAGACGCGCCGCAGCAGAGGACGTCATGCTGATTTTTACGTCATCGAACTTACGTCAGCAGCTGAACAACAGACAGATTTCCACACTGGAGAGGAACTAACTGCAGAACAACGTGACAACTTCCGGTCGTTACTTTTTGAAGACTTCCCGGAGTTATTGCAACCTGTTGACTCTCCACCTGTAAGCCGACAGTGGGATCATCCCATTGAAACAACTGGCCCAATGCGACGTCAACGTCTGAACCGACTGTCACCCGCAGAGCGCGCTGAGCTTAATCGACAGCTCAAAGACGCAGTGGAAGCTGGTTTAGTACGCCCCAGCTACAGTGAATTCGGCTCGCCAATTCTTTTTGTGCGGAAAGCTGATGGCTCACTACGTCTGTGCATTGACTACCGTGGCCTTAACGAGGTTACGCGTAAGGACGCCTACCCACTTCCGAGAGTGGATGACACACTGGACGAACTTAAGGACGCGAATTTTTACACACACCTCGACCTCGCTTCTGGATTCTGGCAAGTTCGAGTGCGTGATCAGGACGTTCACAAGACGGCTTTTCAGACCCCTGATGGCTTAATGGAATGGGTCGCCATGCCGTTTGGACTGTGCAATGCACCAGCCACATTTCAGAGGATGATGAACGACATTCTTCGCGACTTTTTACATAAGTTCGTGACAGTCTACCTCGATGACGTCTGTATTTACAGTCGAACTCTGGAGGAACACCTGGAGCACCTACGTCTAGTGCTACAGCGATTCAAGGAGGAAGGGCTGAAATTACGCCTTAAGAAATGCTTTTTCGGATTGCAAGAAATGGAGTATCTGGGCTACACTGTGTCAGCCGGGAAAATTTCGGTTTCCACAAAGAAAGTCGAGGCCGTTGCAGACTGGCCAGTGCCCAAGACGCAGAAGGAGGTTCGCAGTTTCGTACAGTTCTGCAACTTCTATGCGAGATTTATACACCATTTTAGCGACCTTACGGCTCCATTGACGGACTTACTGCGGAAGTCCCAGCCACAGAAGGTTACGCTGACGCCTGCCTGTTTGGAAGCCTTCGAGACTCTCAAGTTACGGCTCATTTCCGCGCCATGCCTGATCCTTCCGGAGGTCAGCTCGGACGCGACGTTCACCGTGGCTACAGATGCTTCAACAGTGGGGATTGCAGCAGTCCTGTTGCAAGACCAAGGGGGCGGTCTTCAACCAGTCTCTTACTGGGCGCGTAAGCTGAATCCAGCTGAGCGTGGTAACACTTACTCTGCGTACGACTTAGAAGCTTTGGCCGTATGCGAAGCTGTCAAGCATTGGAGGTGCTATCTTGAAGGCTGTTCTAAGTTCCTTGTCGTAACAGACCACGACACACTGCGGCATCTGCTCAGGCAACCAAACAACAGGCTGAACAAGCGGCAAGCAAGATACCTGCGGGATTTGCAACCGTTTGTGGGCTCGATGACACTTGCATATCGCAAGGGAGCTCTGAACGAAGCCGACCCGTTAAGCCGGCGTCCAGACTTCGTACCTCAGGCCACAGTTCCCTTATTTTGGGATGGCGAGGTTCCGTCAGATCGAGAATTACGACGGAAGTCCCAGCTGCTGTTTGAAGACGCACAGTTAAATTTACTGACTGTTGACGCGTTGCAGCTGAGCCCTGAGTTCGCTGATCTCATTCGCGAGGGGTTCTCACAAGATTCGTTTTATGGGGACGATGGTGAGTGGACAAGAGACAGCCGGATAGAAGCCAGAGATGGGTACTTTTGGCGTCTCAATCGCCTCTGTATTCCACAGAACTCTGAGCTCCGACTGAGATTGATCGCAGAGCTGCACGAAAGTTCGTCAGCTGGTCACAGAGGAGTTGCTAGCACTCTTGCTAAAGCACTCGACAGATTCTGGTGGAAACGAATCCGCCAAGATGTGAAAGATTTTTGTGAACGCTGCGTCGTGTGTCGACGAGCGAAGATTCGACCGCAGATGGCCGCGACTCTTTACCCATTGCCTGTTCCACCCAGACCGTGGCACACAGTTGGTCTTGACTACCTGACACACTTGCCTGAGAGCAATGGCTTTAACAGTGTGCTGATTGTAGTAGACCATCTAACTCGAATGGCCCATTTTCTGCCATGCACAGAGTCGATTACTGCCGAAGAAACTGCCACTTTGTTTTTACAGGGAGTCTACCGATTACATGGACTTCCCCGTGTGCTGGTCAGTGACCGTGACCCGAAATTTGTCAGCGCTTTCTGGCAGACACTCTGGAGACGCCTTGGAACGCGTCTGAACATGTCTACCAGCCGACACCCAGAAACAGACGGACTGACAGAGCGTGTGAACAGCACGTTTCAGCAGCTTCTTCGTTGCTTTTGTTGCTATGATGGCTCTGACTGGTCGACACTTTTACCTCAAGTGGAGTTTGCGTACAATGCTTCGCGTGCACTCGGAATTGAGCACACACCGTTCGAGGCTAACTTTGGTTTTTCTCCTGAGGAGCCTCCTGACCTGCTCTTCAGCATGCGACCATCGATTCCAATTTCGCAAGACGCAACAGAACGGTTGAGAATGTTACAGGAAGTGCACAGCATGGTACGCTCTGTGTTACAACTACATAAGGACGAGATGCAAGCGCGTACATAACCGTCAACAGCGCCACACTTCGCTAAGGGAGACAAGGTGTCAGTCGTCACAGCAAATCTTTTTCTCAGAGGACAACCGAACAGGAAACTCAGGGACAGACAGCTCGGCCCTTTTCCAGTGGAGGAGCAGATTGGGAAACACAGTTACAGATTGAAACTACCAGCGACAGTACGCTTACATCCTGTGTTCCACGTTAACAATTTAAGACCCTGCTCTACCGCTCCACTACGACCAGCTGTCCCGGTAACTGTACCTGAAGGAGACGACGAGGAGTTCGACGTCTCACACATCTCTGCTGTGTGCATCAAGTCGCTACCAGGGCGACGAGGCAAATATTTGCTTTTCATGACGCACTTCAGTGATGATGACATTCCACCTGTCTGGCACCGGTTGAACGAGGTGCATCGAACAATTGCGTTACAAGAATTCTTGGAGACGCCCCAATGGCACAAGTTCGCCAAGACTCAGGCGTACAATGACTTCATGCACGCTCACCCAGCGTGTGACGAGTACAGTCCTGCAACAGTACATTGCAGGACATTGTACAGGTACTCGTTACGGATACCAATTCGTGCTTTTCCACACGATGGACGTATACTCGTGGGTACGTCGCTACTGCAATATTGTAATGGTGCTGATGCTACAGTACGACCAGTACCTCCCGGTACGTACAGATATGCATAATTAATCTAACTAGCCAGATGACGCGCCAGAATGAGCTCTCCAATGCAGAAGGAGCCGCGTCGTGAAACCCAATGCTAGGCAGGCCGTGTCTCGAGGACAGATGACGACGGTTGAGCAGCACCAACGCCTGACACGTAAGCGAAGCTTGCAGGCATAACTAGTCTGGGCTGAAACCTATTTAAGCCCAGTGCAGTAGAGGGAGGTGACGGAACCTTTAAACAATTCCTTTGTTCACTTACAACATCTACTGCCTAAGTACAGCAGTGAAACATCTTTTGCCTCTCGACAACATCATTTGCCAACTTGCAACAACAGAACTAGACAGACTAGAACAGATTTGTGCTAGCGTTTAGCTTTCAGAGGCTAACCGCCACACGTGTGACGAGTACAGACATTGCAGGACATTGTACAGGTACTCGTTACGGATATCAATTCGTGCTTTTCCACAGGATGGACGTATACTCGTGGGTACGTCGCTACTGCAATATTGTAATGGTGCTGATGCTACAGTACGACCAGTACCTCCCGGTACGTACAGATATGCATAATTAATCTAACCAGCCAGATGACGCGCCAGAGCGAGCTCTCCAATGCAGAAGGAGCCGCGTCGTGAGACCCAATGCTAGGCAGGCCGCATCTCGAGGCGGATGACGACGGTTGAGCAGCACTAACGCCTGACACGTAAGCGTAGCTTGCAGGCGTGATTAGTCTGGGCTGAAACCTATTTAAGCCCAGTGCAGTAGAGGGAGGTGACAGAACCTTTTAACAATTCCTTTGTTCACTTACACTAACTACTGCCCAAGTACAGCAGTAAGACATCTCTCATCAATTGCCTCTCGACAACATCAATTGCCATCTTGCAACAACAGAACTAGACAGACTAGAACAGATTTGTGCTAGCGTTTAGCTTTCAGAGGCTAACCGCCACACTGGTTTCGGAGCTCTTTGGTCGACGCACGCTTTCGTTGCTTGTTGATCTGCTCGAAGTTGTTTGCTTGAGTCGAGATGGCTTCTCTCGGAGCTGGACATTACGTGGTTTTGGTAATTCACGTCGGAGGAACTAAATCGTCGGATTTGAAGTTGGTGTTTCAGCGTGAGCCTCGTTCTGGTAGAACTTGGTTCCCTGCTGGCTCTGTCTTACCTAACGAAGAGCCTGTCGACGCTGCTATTCGCGAGTTACACGAGGAGACCGGTCTTGTTCTGACATCGGATGATTTGACGCTGTTGAGTGGTGAACCTGTTAACGTTACACTACCTCAAGGACGACAGCTTGTTTACGTGTACTCGGCGTCTATTCCTGTCCTGTTTGCTACGAGCAACTTACGTACACCTGCTCAGGTCGAGCAGGCTGTTTTGGAACAGTCGACAGTTAATCCGGATGGCACTTACGTCGTCCCGGAAACCATCAACATTGACGGTCTGACACTTACGCCTGCACAGACTGGGTTACTTCGTGCTAAGAAGCACAAGAGTGAATTACTTCACTTTGGTTACGTGGCTCAGTGGGAATCTTTTTATCGAGCAATGACACAACATGTTCCAGTCATGCATGACGACACGTCTATCCCGAGACAGCTCCACATGTACCCCCGGTTTACAACGGTCGACTCTGGTTCTGTCTGGCTGCTGATTGTTGGACACATCAACCGACTGACTGGAGTGGGACCTACAGATTTACGAGTGGGAACGCCGATGCCTACCCACAACTTGGCTGGACTATCTGTGACTCTCACGGAGACTCAGCGTAAGGCTGCAATTACTTCACCGTACCAGAATGGTCTGGTGCCTAATGTACTGGAGGATTGGCTTGAAGCGCAGCCTCAGCGTTTTATAATGCTTGGAATTACAGCTAACTCGTACGATGCAGTGTTCTGGGTTACTTCACAGTTTTCTGGACACCTTGGTGGATGGTGGTTGAACCGGAAAAATCAGCCTCCAATTCCGTCTACGTACAACGAGCTTGTTGAGGAGTTACGCAAGTCGACGTTTCTTCCGAACATTCAGGACGATGCGATTAACGCTTTGATGAACTTTACGCAAGGCAACACGATGAGTTACGCAATCTACACTAAACAGTACAACGACTACTTACGTCGGTCTCGTCAAGACCTGACAGCTGAAGTGCAGTGTGTACGCTTCATTAATGGCCTGGCAAGCGATGCGCTCAAGAAACTGGCTAAGTCACACCGAGCTCAACTAGGATACCGGACTACGCTAGTGGAGCTGCAAAACTTTTTGAATAACGTCGTGACAGATTCGCCGGAACTGGGCAATGCGAGGTCTGCTGCTGGACCATCTGCCCAGCCTACACGCAAGCGTAACATTGAGGACCCTCTTGAGGAAGCCTCTAACGTCTGGAAACGTAACAAGGGTGGCCGTGGACGTGGCCGCGGACGTGGACGTGGAGGTGGAAACAATGGTGGACGCGGTCAGACATCTGGTCGTGAAGATTTTAATTCGCTTGCAAATGCAATGACAGCTGAGGAGCGCAAGCGACACATGGACGAGGGACTCTGCTTCAAGTGCCACAAGAAGGGACATCGTTTGTTCCAATGCCCGGAGTTCAAAGGCAAGGCACCGATGCAACCTAAGAAGCAATGATGGTGGCAAGGCTGTTCTACAAATGAACTGGAGCAGCCGGCTACATCTACTGTTCATTCTGAGACACTGTTAGCGACAGAGGTCGTCGATACACCTTCGGCATCTCCATCGACTACAGTTGCGACACCTGTAACGCAAGTAGCAGGTCGTCGTCGTCAGACTAAGCAGAGACAGAGTCGTAAACCTGTAACCAGACGTTCAGTTGATTGGAAACTGGTTGACTCAGTCTTTGACCCTCTGCATGCACGATTCAACTTCACGTTGGAGGGATGTGCTGATGATGAAGGTCTAAACTCGCACGGTGACTTACCTCACTGTTCGCCGAGTGACTCGATTCTAGACAGAGACTTGACAGGAGAACGGGTGTTCATCAACCCACCCTGGGAGTTAGCTGAGCAGATTGCGCAGCATTTTGAGGATTGTCGTCGAACATCTCCGACATCTACGATGGCTGTATTTGTACTACCGAAGTGGGCGAAATTTACTCAGGTGACTAAGCACTGGAAACTTTATCAAGAATTCCCAGCAAGGACACAGCTTTTTACACGTCAGTCACTGGAGAACCCAGCGCAACAGGAGGTGGTTGCTCCAGCCCCTTGGCCTGTACAGCTGTGGTTAGTCGACGCAGATTGTGCGTTTTACGACTCACCGGAATCTACAGCACCTGATCAACCCGACTCGGTACCTGTACCAACAGACGACTCGGAACAGTCCATCGCTACGCTGCAACAATTTTCCTCGCCAGCTACAGCACTACTGACTGACCTCACGGAAGCTCGCCCGTTAATTCGAACGGAGCTGACTGTGAAAACTCCTGATGGCGGACACCAAATTTCTGGATTAGTGGACTGCGCTGCGACACTTGATTTTGTGTCAGAGGACTTTGTACGACGCTTTGCTTTACAGACTCGGAAGTCTGCGAGTAAAACTCCAGTTCGACTCGCTAATGGACAACGAGTGACTTCTACGACAGTCTGCGACGTCACTTTTGAGCTGGCTCGACACGAGTTTCAACGGACTTTCTACGTTTTACGTGATTTACGTACAGCTGATTTAATCCTGGGTTTACCATGGCTTGATGACGAACAGGCCTCTTTACAATTTGGTACAACCAGAATTTTTACACTGATGGACGGTACAGCTGTGGAGACTACACTCGAGGAACGACGCCCTGAGTGTCTGCTACTGTCATCTACGAAAGTTCAAAAGCTCATGCGCAAGACGCGCCGCAGCAGAGGACGTCATGCTGATTTTTACGTCATTGAACTTACGTCAGCTGCCGACCAATCAACGGACTTTCACACTGGAGAGGAACTAACAGCAGAACAACGTGACAACTTCCGGTCGTTACTTTTTGAAGACTTCCCGGAGTTACTGCAACCTGTCGACTCTCCGCCAGTAAGCCGACAGTGGGATCACCCCATTGACACAACTGGCCCGATGCGACGTCAACGTCTGAACAGATTGTCACCCGCAGAGCGCGCTGAGCTTAATCGACAGCTTAAAGACGCAGTGGAAGCTGGTTTGATACGCCCCAGCTACAGTGAGTTCGGCTCGCCAATTCTTTTTGTGCGAAAGGCTGATGGCTCGCTACGTCTGTGCATTGACTACCGCGGTCTTAACGAGGTTACGCGTAAAGATGCTTACCCGCTACCGCGTGTGGATGACACCCTGGACGAACTTAAGGACGCGAATTTTTACACACACCTCGACCTCGCTTCTGGATTCTGGCAAGTTCGAGTGCGTGATCAAGACGTTCACAAGACGGCTTTTCAGACCCCTGATGGCTTAATGGAATGGGTCGCCATGCCGTTTGGGCTGTGCAATGCACCAGCTACATTTCAGAGGATGATGAACGACATTCTTCGCGACTTTTTACATAAGTTCGTGACAGTCTACCTGGACGACGTCTGTATCTACAGTCGAACTCTGGAAGAGCACCTGGAGCACCTACGTCTAGTGCTACAGCGATTCAAGGAGGAAGGGCTGAAATTACGCCTTAAGAAATGCTTCTTCGGATTGCAAGAAATGGAGTATCTGGGCTACACTGTGTCAGCCGGGAAAATTTCGGTTTCCACAAAGAAAGTCGAGGCCGTTGCAGACTGGCCAGTGCCCAAGACGCAGAAGGAGGTTCGCAGTTTCGTACAGTTCTGCAACTTCTATGCGAGATTTATACACCATTTTAGCGACCTTACGGCTCCATTGACGGACTTACTGCGGAAGTCCCAGCCACAGAAGGTTACGCTGACGCCTGCCTGTTTGGAAGCCTTCGAGACTCTCAAGTTACGGCTCATTTCCGCGCCATGCCTGATCCTTCCGGAGGTCAGCTCGGACGCGACGTTCACCGTAGCTACAGATGCTTCAACAGTGGGGATTGCAGCAGTCCTGTTGCAAGACCAAGGAGGCGGTCTTCAACCAGTCTCTTACTGGGCGCGTAAGCTGAATCCAGCTGAGCGTGGTAACACTTACTCTGCGTACGACTTAGAAGCTTTGGCCGTATGCGAAGCTGTCAAGCATTGGAGGTGCTATCTTGAAGGCTGTTCTAAGTTCCTTGTCGTAACAGACCACGACACACTGCGACATCTGCTCAGGCAACCGAACAACAGGCTGAACAAGCGGCAAGCAAGATACCTGCGGGATTTGCAACCGTTTGTGGGCTCGATGACACTTGCATATCGCAAGGGAGCTCTGAACGAAGCTGACCCGTTAAGCCGGCGTCCAGACTTCGTACCTCAGGCCACAGTACCCTTATTTTGGGATGGCGAGGTTCCGTCAGATCGAGAATTACGACGGAAGTCCCAGCTGCTGTTTGAAGACGCACAGTTAAATTCACTGACTGTTGACGCGTTGCAGCTGAGCCCTGAGTTCGCTGATCTCATTCGCGAGGGGTTCTCACGAGATTCGTTTTATGGGGACGATGGTGAGTGGACAAGAGACAGCCGGATAGAAGCCAGAGATGGGTACTTTTGGCGTCTCAATCGCCTCTGTATTCCACAGAACTCTGAGCTCCGACTGAGATTGATCACAGAGCTGCACGAAAGTTCGTCAGCTGGTCACAGAGGAGTTGCTAGCACTCTTGCTAAAGCACTCGACAGATTCTGGTGGAAACGAATCCGCCAAGACGTGAAAGATTTTTGTGAACGCTGCGTCGTGTGCCGACGAGCGAAGATTCGACCGCAGATGGCTGCGACTCTTTACCCATTACCTGTTCCACCCAGACCGTGGCACACAGTTGGTCTTGACTACCTGACACACTTGCCTGAGAGCAACGGCTTTAACAGTGTGCTGATTGTAGTAGACCATCTAACTCGAATGGCCCATTTTCTGCCATGTACAGAGTCGATTACTGCCGAAGAAACTGCTACTTTGTTTTTACAGGGAGTCTACCGCTTACATGGACTTCCCCGTGTGCTGATCAGCGACCGCGACCCGAAATTTGTCAGCGCTTTCTGGCAGACACTTTGGAGACGCCTTGGAACGCGACTGAACATGTCTACCAGCCGACACCCAGAAACAGATGGACTGACAGAACGCGTGAACAGCACGTTTCAGCAGCTTCTTCGTTGCTTCTGTTGCTATGATGGCTCCAACTGGTCGACACTTTTACCGCAAGTGGAGTTTGCGTACAACGCTTCGCGTGCACTCGGAATTGAGCACACACCGTTCGAGGCTAACTTTGGTTTTTCTCCTGAGGAGCCTCCTGACCTGCTCTTCAGCATGCGACCATCGATTCCAATTTCGCAAGACGCAACAGAACGGTTGAGATTGTTACAGGAAGTACACAGCTTGGTACGCTCAGTGTTACAGCTACATAAGGACGAGATGCAAGCGCGCACAGAACCGTCTACAGCGCCACACTTCGCTAAGGGAGACAAGGTGTCAGTCGTCACAGCAAATCTTTTTCTCAGAGGACAACCAAACAGGAAACTCAGAGACAGACAGCTCGGCCCTTTTTCAGTGGAGGAGCAGATTGGAAAACACAGTTACAGATTGAAACTACCAGCGACAGTACGCTTACACCCTGTGTTCCACGTTAATAACTTACGACCCTGCTCTACTGCTCCACTACGACCAGCTGTCCCGGTGACTGTACCTGAAGGAGACGACGAGGAGTTCGACGTCTCACACATCTCTGCTGTGTGCATCAAGTCGCTACCTGGGCGACGAGGCAAATATTTGCTCTTCATGACGCACTTCAGTGATGACGACATTCCACCTGTCTGGCACCGGTTGAACGAGGTGCATCGAACAATTGCGTTACAAGAATTCTTGGAGACGCCCCAATGGCGCAAGTTCGCCAAGACTCAGGCGTACATTGACTTCATGCACGCTCACCCAGCGCGCATTCCTGAGTCCCAGTAACTGCTTCAGTAAAGGAGCCAAGAACCACGGAGGTCTGCCTCGCGGCGGCCTCATTGATCTGTCAAGAGGGGGAGGGTACGAGTGTGACGAGTACAGTCCTGCAACAGTACATTGCAGGACATTGTACAGGTACTCGTTACGGATATCAATTCGTGCTTTTCCACAGGATGGACGTATACTCGTGGGTACGTCGCTACTGCAATATTGTAATGGTGCTGATGCTACAGTACGACCAGTACCTCCCGGTACGTACAGATATGCATAATTAATCTAACCAGCCAGATGACGCGCCAGAGCGAGCTCTCCAATGCAGAAGGAGCCGCGTCGTGAGACCCAATGCTAGGCAGGCCGCATCTCGAGGCGGATGACGACGGTTGAGCAGCACTAACGCCTGACACGTAAGCGTAGCTTGCAGGCGTGATTAGTCTGGGCTGAAACCTATTTAAGCCCAGTGCAGTAGAGGGAGGTGACAGAACCTTTTAACAATTCCTTTGTTCACTTACACTAACTACTGCCCAAGTACAGCAGTAAGACATCTCTCATCAATTGCCTCTCGACAACATCAATTGCCATCTTGCAACAACAGAACTAGACAGACTAGAACAGATTTGTGCTAGCGTTTAGCTTCAAGCATGAACTCTTCAAGCACGTGGACAATGCGGTCATGGAGTTGAATGATATACCAAGAGCACGGGCACCGGGGGACTATATATCATATTTTTTTTTCTTCTTTTTGCTTGGTGGCTTATGTTGCTTTTTCTTGTAAGGAATTTGTCATATCTTTACCACCGACCTACCGGGTACTAGGTCGCAAAATCGGCGGTTCGTGGTATACCGGCATCGCCACCCTGCTTCGGTCGCCGAGACAAGGATGGATGGAAGTCGTCCCGGTTACCTGAGTCCGCCAGGCAACTCCGGAACCGGAATTCCAAGGCATGTGCGGACAGGCCAGCTCTATCCTCATCCTATCTGCCATAAGTCGAAGGTTGAATTCAAGGAGGTACTGTAAAGGCGGTGTGTGCGAGACACAGGGCTCGGAGTCTATTGCCCGAGAGTGTGCTGCGCTAGAACGCGGGAGAGCTACAGCCGTTGCCATACGTGGCTACGTGCAACAGCTCCATGCCCCGACTGTGTGCTCTAGCCAAGTCAGGGTCCTTAATGCGCTCAATTTCAGCGGGGCTGTTCTCGCAGCCCCGTCGGCTTGTGGGATCACTGTCAGTTGGTGCAGTGGCAAACCCACCAGAGATGTGCGCCCCCCCCCGCCTCCTCGATGTTTAAGTTACAGTTACAGGCGGTGAGTCTGTCGAGGTCAGTTAGTAAATTTGCCCTGCTGTCAACTGGCTGTTCAGGGTGGACGTTAGAGTAGTCGCTTTCCTGTAGCACCAGGAAAAAACCGACACGAATACAGCCTTATTTTGGGGGACAGTGCATGACATGTTGCTGTTGTTCAGTCCGTCGCGGCCAAGCACCAAGTATTGACGATCCCTGTATTCACAATTTATTTGTTACTATTATTTTTCAAGCATTTGTTTTATCAGCTGGGAGATCATCGGGAGAAGGGGGTTGCCATTACTGTTTGAGTTCGTATTATCGCGCCACAGGTATGATGCTGTGGTCGTTGGACTTGGTGGTATGGGAAGCGCCGCGCTTTATCATCTCGCACGGCAAGGCGCGCGGGTCTTGGGGATAGAGCAGTTTCAGCCTGGCCACGACCGCGGATCTTCTCACGGAGACACTCGAATCATCAGACTCGCGTACGCGGAGGACCCGAGCTACGTGCCGCTGTTACATCGGGCGTATGAGCTTTGGTGGGAGCTGGAAAAGGAGGCCGGACGCCAGCTACTGCATATCACTGGCTCCATTGACGGGGGTGTTGGTACGTGTCCGGCGTTCCGCTCCCCGTTACCGCTGGTGACTTGTTTGGGCACCGATATGTCGATATGAGTCAGCCAATATTGGAGAGTGGGGTTTGCTCCTTTGCCGCTCAACGTAGCTTTTAATTGTCGCACTTGAAACAACCTTTCTTGCTTGTTGCGTATCGTCCTTCAATGAAACAGCGTCTTGAAAGGCTGTAAACTCTTGGTTATTCCGCCTTGTACTTCGAATATGATATGTATTCCCCCATTTGCCGGGCAGGTCGTCGTTAATTGTTTTCTACAGGTACTGTGACTGTTGTGAAATGTTGTGTGCTGTTTTGGTGCAGAGGAGCTGGAGAGTTTTTCTGGGGCGTTGCGTTCCGCCAAGGAGCACGGGCTTAAACATGAAGTGCTGTCTGGCAGCGAGATAAACGAGCGATTCCCTGGCTACAACTTCCCGTCCCATTTCAAGGTGCGCTTGTGCGGAGGCCGTCTCGGAAGCCTTGCGAATTTTGAAAAAAGGGGGATGTATTTGTGGGGCAATTCCCTCTCAACACTACTCTACTACACTGCTCCACACTACTCTCAACACCATAACCACTGTATCGCACAGGGCCTGTATCAGCCGCAAGGGGGCTTCCTCGAGAGCGAGGCAGCTATTCGGGTCCACATCGACCAAGCGGTGGCGCGTGGCGCAGAGGTTGCCTCTGATAGTCCTATTATGCGTTGGGGTGTGCTGCCCGACGGGCGAGTCGAGGTAGAGACGGAGAATGGGAAAAATCTCAAAGCGAGTAAACTTGTGCTGGCAGCGGGTGCATGGATGCCAAAGCTCGTCCCACAAATGACTGTACGATGCCCCTAATCATGTCGACCTCCTCCGCAACCGACTCCCCCCTACAACATCATAGCGCCACAACAGATTCATGTCGACGCGCTTTGTTAATTTCAGTATCTGTTTTCGTTCGCGCCTCCCTTTCATTGTACCGTTTTGATGATCTGACCTAAGTGTAGGGCCTTCACGGCGAGACAGCAAGGTGACAGGAAGAATTCATTTCGATTAATCCATACTGAGGTTGTCTCACGCTAGCGATGTCCGCGGTGGCTCAGGCGTGCGTTCCGGAGAGGCAGGTTATTGCTTGGTTCGACATCGCGAACGAAGCCAACTTCAAACGGTCTAGCTTTCCGGTGTTCAACATCGAGGACGACACGGGGCGCTGGTATGGGTTCCCGCAGTTCCGTGGCCCCGGCTTTAAAATTGGACGCTACCGCCACCTCGGGGAAGCGACCACAGGTGATGAGAACCTCCCTCTCCCGAACAGCACTAGCAGAACCGTCTTACTACCACTCCGTATTTTAGGGTCGGCCTCTCGCTACCACGACATCAACTGCTGAATGAACAAAAACCCCTGCCTTATCGGTTGTACAGGTATAATGACAGCAGTCCGTCTTACAACGGTTGCATGCAGAGTAGCTTGTGCAAACACTCACGTAGGACTCAAATTGTTCCTCCGACATCAGTCAGTGATGTATCAGTCCCCAAACAACTCGTCAAGCTGGGCAGCAACTTAACTCTGGTCGTATGCACGTCAGTCTACCTGTACAGCCGATAAGGCAGGGGTTTTGTTAATTCAGCAATTGATGTCGTTGTCGCTTGTGTGTGTGTGTGTGTGTGTGTGTGTGTGTGTGTGTGTGTGTGTGTGTGTGTGTGTGTGTGTGTGTGTGTGTGTGTGTGTGTGTGTGTGTGTGTGTGTGTGTGTGTCCCGCTAGGTGATGCCTTGGACAGGGAGATTCATTCTGAGGATGTGGACCTGCTGTGGCGCGGCGCTAGCTCGAACTTTGCGGGCCTCAAGAAAGCCGTGCACAAAGCCTCCGCATGCATGTTCACAAACACCCCCGACGAGCACTTCGTGCTGGACCTTCACCCCCTGCACCGCCAGGTGCCCACCGCCCGCTGGATTCATCCGCAAGTAACTAATCAATCTCATCAGCTGCGCTAAAGTACGGGACCAGAGGCAGCACCAGCTGGTTGTATGTCTTGTGTAGACGGCCAATAACTCGCTGCGTTTGATCCGCGCTCGCAGGTTGTCCTGTGCTCCGCCTGTTCTGGGCACGGCTACAAGTTTGCTTCTGTTATTGGAGAGATTCTGTCCGACCTGGCGCTCACAGGTTCTACCACACATGACATCGCCCTCCACCGCTTGTCTCACCCTGCTCGTGTAGGGGTGGCTGCCTTGTGGCAGGAGAGCGCTAGTGGGTTCTGAGACGGTGGTTGGTCCTGTTCCTCGGGCTTTGGCGTGTGGGGTTTTTCCTCCCTTTTCCTTTCTGTTTCATTTAACATGAAAGAGATATACAGTAAGGATGATTTTGTCCCCCTTACTAAATCCTTCCAAATCTGATATTGTCGTCAGTCTGCTACGCTATACGGGTATACCTGTACTGGACTGGATTATCAACAATTCTGAAATAATCCCAATGTAAAATCGCACGCACGGTCTGAGATGAACGCCTGTCAGTATAGAATGAAACAGAGGCGTATCCCACTGCCCTCCCTAAAACTAAGTTTTCCCACATTGGCATCAGGGGCCGTAGCTCAGATGGTAGAGCGCTCGCTTAGCATGCGAGAGGTACGGGGATCGATACCCCGCGGCTCCACACCTGTGAAATATGATCACAGGCACACAGGCATGGCGTCGGTGGTCTAGTGGTAGAATAGCACCCTGCCACGGTGCAGACCCGGGTTCGATTCCCGGCCGACGCATTTTCTTGTCGTCTGTATTTTAACCTGTTCTTCATTATTCACTATATATATCATGCGCGACTACCGTTTCCACCCCAACTCGTCATTTATACGGGATCCATTGCCACCACCACACACACGCAGCCGCCGACCAAACGCTTCTTCCTTGCTACCCATATGTATTCTTTGATCAAAATCAACTCGTACACCATTTTCATTATTGACCATTCTCGAAATGCATCTCGTCTTGCCTCTCACATCCCCTTTCCTGCGTATGAAAACGGAATGACATTCCAACACGTTGAACTCACCTTCCCCATGTTTTGTGGGGCCCCTCCCATGAGCAAACGCTACCCTTGTACCGGTAATACTTAAATGAAGCACCAGGTACCGGTCCAATGCATTCACCGGTACACTGTATTGTATACTGAAAGCGGGTGTGCAACATGTATCCGCTATACACCGGTTGATCTCTTTAAGTAGGCCCAGCTTGTCAAAGCCAACCTCTAGGCGGCTAGCTGTTTCTCATGGGAAGCACTTAAGGTAATGAGATAAAATTGTTGATAACATGTACCGGTCGCCAACCGGCTGTTGTCATTGGGCCCTCCCAACTATGACATCTAGGAAACTTACCAGTTGGGCTAAAATGTTTATCGCATGAATTCAACCTCTTGATCGAGGCAATGACAATAATTAACAACAATACCAGCAAACCGGACCGGCTCATGTCTAACGGCCATCAATTGCTCACCCATTCAAGACATTAAAGAGCAAAGATTAGGCCGGGTTCTCTTTGACCATGTACATCTATCGACACGCCTATCTTGCAATGTGTGCCGACGTTCCTCGGAGATTAGAAATTGTAAGCAATCACAGTAATTCCCACAACCCCCCCGCTAAAGCATTAACAACAAAAATGTATTTGTAATCAAGAAAATCAGCTCTACAAAAGAATCACGGAGTTCCTAAAATGCCGAAAACGCGTTTATTTTGTACACTCGAAAACGCCGTCACGCGCCCCCGACCTACGTCGCGGCATGACCACCGACACGCACCCACGTGCGTTGCCTCACAAACCCTAAGGCCTTAGTTGATGAATAAGCATGGATAAGGCCTCTAAAGCACGTAAGTTAACCTATTGTCGTATCATTTCAGTCATGTTGAAACTTGTACGTAGTTGTTGCTCGCATCATGCTGCGTGATATCACATTTTCGTAATCTGTAAGCGCAATGCCCGATGAGGTTGACAAGTATCAGCCCACCGCCCAAAGCAACCATAAACGCACAACTATCACGGGGAGTTCAACTTCGGCGGTGGACGCAAGGTCACGCACGCCGCAAGAAAGTTGAGGCAATCACACGAAAGGAGACGTCGCGGTACATACCCGCGCGTACTCGCCGAGCGCTTGCGGGGCTTTCAATTCTGTTGGTCGAGGTGGAACGCCTCACGGAGGAGAATAAAACATACGAAGCAAACCAATAGACTAGCGGCAACTCTTGTAGGAGAATCAGCGGCTATGCAGCAAAGAGGAGAAAGCCAACAAGCGTCGCACGGCGCGACGACGGGAATCAAGTCGGACGCTGCGCATGCCGCGAAACTCGGGAGGGGGGTGTATACCTACGTTGTCTGCCTCTGGCAAATAAGATCAGTAACTGACTTGAAATGTAACACGTTTCTGGGTAATCATTTTCTTTATTACACTCCTCCACAAAAGTCCGGACATGCATTATGTTAAGCATAAGCTAGTCAAGAACACGCTTTCCTCTCACCACGTCAAGCACGACGGTACCCGGGTACCACCCAATTGTAGGAGAGCCGAGAAGCAAGCAGTAAGCCGCCATCCGGGGTGGTTAGACCTCAGCTAAAAGCGGGTGTTGTCGGTGGAGTTTGTCGAATTAAGCCCATAAACTCCCGGGAAACTGTCTGAACTACACACGTCATTCTGAGCGCCACGCTTGGGCATTGCTCAAGCGCTCATACCAAGCTGCATACTTCTCTGTGTTCCACATAAACGTATTTTTTGGGGGCTTTTTGGAGGGGGTTTGGAGGCGTGGGTGCCGTGTTCAATGCGCGAGGTATGCTTTGCGGATGTGTGAATAGAGCACGGAAGTTCACGCCGCTGGCACGGGTGGTTTTTTGGAAAGCAAGCGAGCAAAAGCGCACATGACGCAGGTTTGGATAAACACTGCACGCTGTAAACATGCGAGGGCGATTGGCTTTGGGGAGGGGCGAGGTCCAACTTGGCCGTTAAGGACGCATCACGTTGACGGTGGTGTTTGGAATGCTTGGGTATGTGCTTGTGCCAACCACACCCGCCCCACGCGTGGCACGCGTCGGGAGTTAGGCTCGGAGGTCAATAGGAATGAAGAATTGGTAGACATATATCGACAAACCCCGCACAAATCGTCTCAAGAGGTGAGCCGACTTGGATGGGTGTTACTTGGCACTGCGGCTCAGCTGTGCCGGAATATTTCGTAAATTTAAATAATTCATAACAACTCGATTTGTGAGAGTTTGAACTTCACAGGAGGTGCGTTCGACGCGCATTGCAATGCCGCGTTCAAAGGTACCTGTTACAAGAAGGTGTGACTGTAAATACGTAAGTTATGATCGCCTGAACATTGTGGCCGAAAGCGGCTTGCCCTTGGGTTGTGCACATATCGGTGGTAAGTCTACATACGCCATTTCTTGCGTTTCCCCCACAGCGGCCTGCCCAACACCTCCTCCCCCCGTCGCCTATGCATTATGTTTGCCCGACCATCGCATCAGCGTTCATATTGCGGCTTTGTGCGCCCGTTACTCTTTTCGTCTACCAAGCACGGCGACTGTTTGAAAGCGTGTGCCGCACGGGTGCGGGCGCGATAACCCCAAGTACACATGCCCCGCAGTGTTCGAACTCGCCCCTCGCAGTTGTCGGTGCATTCCATTTTGCGCGCAAAAGCATTGCCTGGGATTTCAGGATACTTGTCAATAAAATCGACGCATGATTACATTTTCTACTTGCGAAGGTGCGAAATCTTGTCCGGACTTTTGCGGAGGAGTGTACTTGATTTTCGTGCATACATACATCGTGACAACTTGTTTGCGGATGGTAATCTTAGCGACAACCAATTGGATTAGTATGTTAGTGTTGCTGTTCTTGCTGCTTTTGTTGCTGTCGTTGCATATGTTGCATGACGGCGATATATATATATGGTGTAGCTGTTGATAACAATTTTCTTACTTGCATATATGCTTGCCGGTTGTGGTGTTGGAGCTGGTGGTGGCCAGCCGGGAAGTAGCGCCATGAAAGGGCGCTCGCTAGCCGTCGACCAGCCTTGTGCCAGTCAAAACTTCCCGGGGGGTGAGGCTAGACATGGCACATGCCGGTGGCCGGTCGCAGGCGGAGGAGCGGCTACGTGAGGTAGCGGCGATCCTCAGGATCACCCGCCGCCGGATAGCCATGTACGGAGGGCTTTTTGGAAACTAAACTAATGTCCGTACCCGGCGTCGAGCTAGTTGGGGAGCAGCACCAT
>JAPMLY010002878.1:0-35068 GCA_026401115.1 Tetraselmis chui | reverse complement strand
CTGTGAGGTGGCGGGACCAGCAGTGGAGAAGGAGGGCGGGGGGGTTGCGATGGAGGGTGTGTCTTTTTGTGATTATGAGAGGGGGTGGAGAGGGGGGTGGATGTGAAGGCGGGGTCTATGAGTCGGGCCTTGCCGAAGGTGGAGTAGTGGTAGGGGGTGATGTTGAGGGTGCATGTGGATTGAATGCGTGTGCCTCTGTGGGTGTATGTGTGTGTGAGGGGGATGGTGGCGGTGCCGTTGGTGGAGATGAGGATGCAATACATTTCGATGCTGAGGGATATTTGAATGCTGGTAGTGACTGTGGGGGAGTTGGACGGGTGCGAGCGAAAGTATGAGCCGTCAGGGAACTTTTTCAGTGTTGTGCAGTGGAAGAGGCTAGGGGGGTGATGGGAGGGGGGGTGGATGGGGGGGTGTGTTGTGTGAGGTATTCTGAGGCTGTTTGAGATAAGAGGGTGTATAACCACTGCGTGGGTGGAATGGTGCCGTCTGAGCGGATGCAAGGGAGGGAGAGGGAGTGGCGGGATTGGATGAGGACTGTGGAGAGGCAAGTGCCAGCCCAGGACGAGCCTGGAACGTGGCTTGTGACGGGGGGGGGTGTGATGGTAATGGTGTGAAGATGGTGGTCAGGGGGTACAGATTCATAGGGTGAACGTGGGAAAATGTGAAGGGATACATGGCCGGATTGTGAATGAATGGGGTTATTGGGCATGTGGAGGATATTTACCCAGAAGGAGGAAGGGTCAGACTCGATCGGGATGGGGGTGTCCAACGGTTGGATGGCGTCCGCGAACTGGAGGGTGAACTGAGCCTGCTCGGGTAGGTCTTCGAGGATGCTCTGGGAGTGGGTCGAGGAGGTTGATCCAGTCGCTGTGAGTGCTGTAGCGAGGTCGGAGGTAAGGAGGTCCTGCAGGAGGGCGATCGCCTCTTGGCCGGTGATACCGGTGAATATGGGGGAGCGGATTTTCACCCTGCGGCCTGAGACTCCGGGAGCGGAGGCATCGCGTAGAAAGCGGATTTTCTGCTGACTCAGTTTATTCAGGAGCGTAGGGGAGGAGGTCGCGAAGGGGGGTACTGGACCGGCCGAACTGAATTCACGCTGGCGTGAAGTCAGTTGGTACAGGAGGCCGATCGCTATACAGGAGGTGGGAATAGTCAGTTGGATTTCCTGAAAGCCCGTGTGGAGCTCGACTGGGAGGGGCGTGGCATCGTCACACTTCGGGGCGGTGGGATGGGGCGTTCGAGAGGTGTTCGCGGTCCATCGAGTGTGGTGGGCGAGTTCCCTGCCGATTATATTTTTAATGCGGTTGGGGAGATCAGTGAGGTCGTTTATACACTCGAGGAGCCAGCGACGGGCCAGCGAGCATGCCGACGTGATCGGGTCGGGGTGGGTCGGTTCCGGTAAGAAGACCCTGTGGATCCAGAACCGAGCGATGTGGGGGGGGGGTGGTGGAGTACTGGCCTGTAAGGAGGAGTGAATCGACCATACGGGTGGAGAAGTCGTCGGCCTGTCCGAGGGCCACGGTTGACCGCGGGGGAGATAGGACCAGGGGGGCCTGGAGGCCTCGACGGAGAGGAAGGGGGTCCAGAGGTGTGCCCAAGATCTGTTGGGGGTGGTTGAGTCGAGGGGCGGTGAGAAACGGGGTCAGCGGGTGCCCCGCGAGTGCGTTCATGGGATGGTAGAGGTCCGTGAAGCGGCCATGCGGCGGGGGATCCCTCAAGAGCGCATGTCTGTAGGTGGGGGGGGGGGGTGGGGGTCGAGGACATGGCGTTCGAGTTTGAATTCAAGAGGTGTAGCTGGTTAGAGGAGGTGAGTGTGGCTTTCCGAGTAGGTGTTTGAGAGTAGTGCGCGTGTTGGCTGCACGCGACCAGGCATGATGGGACATGGGTTTGGTGGATGTTGGCGGCGGACAGGGACGTCCGGACGCTCGGAGGGGCGTGGTGTGGCGCGCCGTCCGCCGGGAGGGGTGTTTTTTGTAAGCTGTGTGTTGTTTTGGTGGGTCGCAGTACTTTGACGGGTATTTGTGTGGATTTTGAAGTGGATGGCGCGATAGCTGTCGGGGGGTTGAAATTCAAATTCCCGGAAGCTGCGCCTTTGAGTGTGTACCGTCTGGTGTCGCTGCGGATCCACTGACCATTGTGAGCTAGGCTCGGGTGGGGAGAGGTGAATGGTACACGCTGTTCAGCGGCCATGTCCACCAGTCTTGCGCTCGATGGGAGGCCAGGCCCAGAGCGAAGACGATCGGTGTTGCTCATTCGAGCTACCGACCCATCCCCGTGTTATGTGGTTCAGCAGTACTTTAGTAGTACTGTGGATCGTTTTACTGTCTTTAGTGACGGTAGGATGCGTTTTTTTGACTCGAGACTACCGATTCCGGCGTTCCCGGCCCTTGCCTTCCTATAGTCAACCTCACAACTGTGTGCAAAACTGACATAGACGCCGATTAATCGACACGGCATCGCTAAGTTCCGGGCTACACTTGCAATTTGTGCCAACTACGCGTTCGTTTTCATAGCAGTGTTGGGAGAACGCTGCCATACTAACGACGTGACTATCGATCGACCCTCATGACGACTATGTCTTTTTACCCGAAATGCTAAAGGCTGCTAGCGACGCGAGGCTGCCGACAAACCACTCTTGCCCATCCCGATTGAAGCCAAGCCAACCCTCGCCGACCGCGTGCTAATGTGGTACTACGCCCATCGAATCATCTAATGCACCAATCTTTGTGATTGCCCCCCCGCTATCTGCGATTTGGAGCTTCGCACTTAATGATAGCTCAACATATTGACAAGCACCAACAACTCTCCCCGCTTGGCTGCTCGAAGACTACAACGCCATCGGGGCCGCCCCGCCCCCAAGCTTCAAGTAGACATATCACAGCTCCCGCAAAGGAGTCGCCTCCGCTGCTAGTTGCTTCGGCGCTCCGCTCCTCATCGTCAAGTGCATGGGAGGTTGGGCCAAGAACTGCGTAGTGGCTCAATGGAAATACGTCGACCCAACCATGACCCCATCTTCAAGATCGTGACAGTACTTCGGATGGCTCGTCCCGTGACGACCTCTTCAGTCTTCACTAAACTAGGATGCGCCAACATCCGGCTTTAAATTATTGGCATCAAAACGTGCCTTCGGATAAATGGTTGTTTAAAGTATACATGTTTGCAAAATCTACTTACATGTGTGATAGAACGTGCACCTTAGTGGTAAAGCGTTAATGCAAAAGCGGTGCGTCTTACACGTACATCGAGGTAACCCTCGAGGAATGGGGGGGACGCCTCGCGCAACGCCCCACGCCATGCCTCCAACGACACTAGCTAGCGGCAACCCTTAAGCCGGTGCAACGTTCGAACACTGGCACTCTCTGCTTTGCGCTCGCCCATCTGCCTCGCGCAACCCACCCAACCAACCTATAATGAGCGCTAATCTTCCCTACGCCATGCCTGTGGTGGTCTTCTGAACAAATTGTAAAAAACAATGGAATATTTGGCAAACTTGTCCTAGGGTAAATGCCTGATGATGGATGATGAGATACGGCAAAAAAACTACCGTACGGGTAGATACGACAAATTGTGGAAGAGTGTAATCCTTACCATATATCCGATTTATTATTTACGTCGCTAGCTAGCTATGTGAGTACCCGATGGCGCGACCCCAAATGCGAGGACGTCGACTGTCTACACCTTCCAGACACCGCATGGCAACGAGAGAAGAACTACTGCAACCCCCCGTGGTCAACTCTTCCCGACCTCTGTGCAAAACTACGCCAATCAAGAGCAGCGGCTACCGTCATCGCCCCGTACTGGCCCCACACACCGTGGTTTCAAGACCTCCGCAGCTTGGCCATCGAAACTATTCACTACCCCCCATCGCGAGACCTGTTCTTCCCATGTCGGCACGGCTCGCGCGAGGGGGTCGGACGACCAGGATGGAGCGTCGTGGCCTGTCGACTGCCACGCCGGCCTGGCTACACACCCGCAGGGGCGCAATAGGACGCACGCTACGGACAACCAACGCCAGCCTCACGGACCTCCGCGCAATGGTCACTCAAGCGCGCAAGCCCTCGAGGCCTGCCCGCTACACCTTACAGGCACCAGACGCACACGCACCGTGGACCGCTAGCATGACTACCGGACTGCGGAACCTATTGGGCACCGACCTCATCGGTACCACCGCGCTACACCTGCTAAGCAACTCCCTAGCCCCGACCACGTACGCCAACTACGATAGCGGCTTGCGTCAATTTGCCGCGTTCTGCCACGAGGAAAATATTCACCCGCTACATGCTACTACGCAATCGGTCGTTCGCTACACGGCCTGGTTGGGCTTGCAAGGTACCGTCGCTGCCGCATCGCTACAACAATACTACTCAGCAATCAACAAGTTTTTCCGCGACCACCAACAACAGCCGATCGCAGTCGGCGAGCTTTTGGCCGACGCGCGTCGCGGACTCGAGATGCAACAGCAACGACTACAGGCAGCGGACTCGCGCCTACCATTACCAGCTCCTCTGGCCCTCTCGCTACTCACCGCTGCCGCCGAGCTCAATACGCACCTCCAGTGGACTCCTACTTCCCGCCACCTCTGTTAGAACTAGCATTGCATTACCTAGTGCTTATGTACAAGGTAGCTAGTCCTTATCTTAGTACTTAGTTTTGTACTAATAGCGGTACTCTATTTCCCCGTTAGTGGCGGTCGGCCGGCCCTGCCGGTGCCTTTGCCGGCCGCCATCTCTATCTTTTCACTTCCTTTGTCCCCACTGTTGGCCCCCTAGCGGGGCCGGCTAGACATCCCGTGTAACCATAACTTCCAAACTCCAACAGGTTATGGGCCCTCTACAACGTTACCCGGGATAGTCAGACCTCCGAAATACGGCAGCCCCAAGTAGGAGAAGAGCGTGCAACCCAGATACTCGCTCTGAAGTCAACACCGACGCTAGCCGCCCAAGGTCCCCCGTGGCCGCCCTAGGCTAGCAGTACCGCCTCCGCCACCCAAGGAGAAGAGCGTGCAACCTGGATACTCGCTTGAACTACCACTACCGACACCAGCCGCCCATGGTCACATATGGCCGCCCTAGGTTGGTTGTCTACACCACCCTGCTCACAGCTCACCGATTCTATCGACCGGATCTGGTTTCAAAATCAAATTCAAACCGATTCGCGAAAATTCGGCCCGCGCGTACTTTAAATAGTACTGTTTTTGTTTTTTCCGAGGCAACGCCGCAACGCTCATCTGACAAAACGAGGTTCTATTGAAATTGAAATTGAAATTGAAATTGTTCACAACATGTCCCGGCAAACTGGACCGAGTGTCGTCTCACGGGCCACTCTACTTCGCCATACAGGACTTATTAGCAAGTTGGGCCCGGGTCTCTCCGACCAGGTTCATTTCTTATCGGCACACCTATCTGCAATGTGTGTCTCGACGTTCCTCGGGAGTTATATAACTGTAAGCAACCTCAGTAATTGCCACAGTCCCCCCACCTAAGCAGTAACAGCGTAATAATTTTGTAATCAAGAAAAACAGATCGAAAAATAAATCCACTTGTCTAGAAATGCAAAACTAAACTGCTGCTCGACCTTCACGATGCACGGCCCGCTCCCGCCGAACCGGGGTGTCGACCGGCCTAGGCCGGTCGGCGTTCGGGAGGGACGACGGGCCAGCCTAATCTAGCTCCCGCGTGACTTCGGTCTTGCCGAAGGAAGGAGGGGAAAGGCTGGCAAAAAACCCCTCCTCGCGCGGTCGCTCGTCGATCCCGCCGCTCCATCCCGTAAACCCCGCCCCAAGGTCTTGCCGCGTCCACCGACGCGGCGGTCCTCCGTGTCGAGGTCCCCCATCACCTCGAGGGCAGGTGGGGGGGACCGAGACACACAGACATAGAAAAAACTAGCGCTCCTGCCTCCGCGCCTGAATTTTCCCCGCCCATTTCCTCGGTTTTTTCTCTGTCTGGTACCCGGGTACCTGTCGGTTTTCCGGCCTGTGGCCGTACCCTCCCCCCTCTGATCGCGCGTCCACCGAGCAGCCTTTTCTTGAGCGGGGGCCTCCGCGCTCACCCGGGCCCACGCTCAAGGACTCCTAGGAGTATGAAGGTCTGTCGGGGTAGTGGGTGTCGAAGAGGGGGGGGGGGGCAGGTCACCGTGGCCGGATCCGGCGGGCCGCGGGCGCCCGGAATTAAGCAAAAACCCTCCGTGCCGGGTTTTCCGGCGGCGCCGACCCAAAGGGTCGTCGCCGCCAGATCTTGTCGCTCCACCCATCGCGACTGTCCTCCTTGCCGTCCCAGCTGACTCCTCCCCCCGGGAGATGACGCTGGACGACGTAGCGGCGCGCTAGTGAGCGCCCTACCCTGGTGCTGCTCCCCAACTAGCTCGACGCCGGGTACGGACATTGTTTTAGTTTCCGAAAAAAGCCCTCCGTACAGGGCTTTTCGGCGGCGGTTGATCCTGAGGATCGCCGCCGCCTCCTGTAGCCGCTCCTCCGCCTGCGACTAGCCACCGTCCTGTGCCATGTCTTGCCTCACCCCTCGGCAAGGTTCGACCGGCACAGGGCTGGTCGATAGCTAGCGAGCGCCCTTTCCTGGCGCTGCTTCCCGGCTGGCCACCACCAGCTCCAACACCCGCCTCCCACCGCTGATCCGGCCGTACCCTCCTCGCCATCAAACGCTGCCGTAGTACAGGTCCCACTCCTAAAAGTAAGGCTGTATCTAGGAGTATCTGTGCGCGAAAAAACATATCGGACGGGCCGAGCGGGAGATCTTGGCGCCGGTAGTGCACAGAAATTATTTTTTCAAAAGCCCTCTGTACAGGGCTTTCCCGACAGCTGCTGATCCCACGGATCGAGCTGTCGGCCCTCTTAGCCCCCTACCGTGCCAGGCCTGGCACGGCTACGGGGTTTCCAGCGCCCACCACGGGGAGGTGAGGGGATGCCGACGGGCCTGCGAGCGCACCCCCCTCCGGGGCCGCCGCCGCTGCGCCGCCGGCGGGCGCCAACGAGGTTCTAACCTTGCCCACGGCGAAGGGGGGGGAGTCGACACGATAGCGCCCGACTATTCTTTTCGAGTGCCTGCACGCTTGTGGCAGCCCTGTTGTCTTTTCCCCGTCCTCGCCGGTCGCTCTCATGCGATAGCTAATTCGCCCGTGGACGGTTTTCCCGCTACATGTCAGACTAGTACATTAAGCAGTACATTTGGACCAGTTATTGTCGGCAACTCGCCGGTAGCATCCCGTTCATGTGAGCACCTGTAGCGTCACCTACCCGGCTTGAGATACCGCTACCCGAACAACGCCTACGACCAAGATGACTCCTTCCTTGAAGACAAGCAAGGGCGACGACAAGACCTAAGCTACCTTGAGGGGGAGTGTTAGAACTAGCATTGCATTACCTAGTGCTTATGTACAAGGTAGCTAGTCCTTATCTTAGTACTTAGTGTTGTACTAATAGCGGTACTCTATTTCCCCGTTAGTGGCGGTCGGCCGGCCCTGCCGGTGCCTTTGCCGGCCGCCATCTCTATCTTTTCACTTCCTTTGTCCCCACTGTTGGCCCCCTAGCGGGGCCGGCTAGACATCCCGTGTAACCATAACTTCCAAACTCCAACAACCTCATCGCGCGTTTTCGAGCGCTACTGGCAGTTTGCACTAAATATGCGTTTTTCTGCCGAGCCGAATCCGGAGTACGGTGTTTAACACACGACCTCGTCGTCGACCGACCTTCACAAAAAATCTGGCTCTTCATCCGCAAGGCTAAAGGCGATCATAGGCGCAGCGCAGCCGACAAGCCTATCCTCGCTATCCCGACTACTGCCAATCCGGTGCTGGCCGACCTACTGGAATATTATTGCACGCAACGGACCGCCTACTGCAAGGAATTCTACAACAGCCCCCCCCCCCCCCGCCGCAATATGGAGCTTCGTACCTTACGAAAACTCCAGCGACTGGCAAGCAGCTGCGACACTCTCCGCCTGGCTCCTCGACGCATGCGACGCCGTCGGCGCCACACCTCCGAGCGGGTTTAAATGGTCATCGCATAGCCTACGCAAAGGTGCCGCCTCCGCCGCTAGTTGCATCGGGACCCCACTCAACGTCGTCAAATACATGGGTGGTTGGGCCAAAAACAGTTCTGTCACAGAAGGAAAATACATCGACCCTACCATGACCCCATGTCCAGCGGCCTGGCAGTACTTCGGTTGGCTCGTCCCCTCCAAACCGCTTCATCGAGACTAGGCTGCGCAAACCTCCGGTTTATTACATACTGACAAAACGTGCCCTCGGGTAAATAGTCAGATTGGTTTTAAATCTAGAGGTTTGAAAAACTTACTTACATATGTGACAGAACGCAAACCTGAACGGTAAAGCGTTACTGTAAAAGCGGCGCGTCTCACCCAGTCCTCGAGGTGACCCTCGAGGACTGAGGAAACGCCTAGCGCAACGCCCCATGCCCTGCCCCCAGCAGCACTAGCTGGCGGCAGCCCCTTAAGCCGGTGCAACCCCCGAGCACTGGCACTCTCTGCTTTGCGCTCGCCCATCTGGCTCGCGCAACCCACCCACCCATCCCATAATTAGCGCTAATCTTCCCCCAGGCCAAGCCTGTGGTGGTCTTTCGGAATAATTATAAACAAACTGACATATTTGGCAAAACGTGCCCTCGTGTAAACGATTTATTATTTACGTCGCTAGCTAGCTATGTGAGTAGCTCGGTACTGGGAGCCATCCTTGACCAAGCGCGATAGTGATGGCGCGGCCACCTCGGCCTCGAAGCTCACACGACTACACACGGCGAACAAGTCGACAGCCGCCCGGCGCATATTTCTGACATAACTCCTCGCTATCGCGACAGCACCTCATCACCCCCAGCAGAAGAACCGGTTTATTCTGTCCTTTCTAAACCTAAACGTCGCTCTTGAAGCGGTCCTGCAGTGGCATCTCGGTTCATTCCCTTTTATTTGTAGTTGTTGACTGGCGTAGTCGTAAAGTTTGACGGGTGTGGGGACGATGACGGAGAGACGAGGCCGCTAGACGGAGAAGTGAAAGGGAGAAGATGAGCTCGAGCGTCGTGGACCATATGCGATGCCATACGATGGTGCGCAACATGCGCAGGCAGTGGCTGGCTGTACTGGCGATGGTGCTGCTGAGTTGGGAGCCGAGGGCGACGACGGCCGGCGGCGGACAGCCAAACGGCAAAAACAGTAAACGGTCCGCCAAAAAGCCGCTGCAGCCGCTCTCCCTCTCCGCCGCCCTGGAGGCTGAAGAAATGGACGTCGAGGTAGGGATCTCCAGCAGCCTCCCCCACTCACCCCCCCAGCGGAAGTACACTCAGTCCGGAAGCGCCTCGTGTTTTTTTGTCGACGCCAGCTCCTCTCCCTGGCAGCACACCTCTCCGCCGACTCGGCTGCTCGAGAGCTCAGCTCAGCTCATCCGAAGGCTTCCTTTGCTTTGCAGCATCGGTGGATCACCGCCATGTTTTTTTTCACAGGGCGCACTGCTAAGCACTAGCCGCGTGATCGCTATTCTCGCCATTCTCACCACTTTTGCTTACAACCCCAGTGGAATGCTAAGTTTAGCACCGCCCGCCCGCCCGTGTGTGTGTGTGTGTGTGTGTGTGTGTGTGTGTGTGTGTGTGTGTGTGTGTGTGTGTGTGTGTATCATAGATGCGTGAGTCTGTGCGCGTCTGTGTCTGTTTGTGTATGTGCCATAAATGTGTGAGTCTGTCTTTGTATACTCGTGCAGCGGGAGAGGCGGGAGAAGGAAACTCGCGTGATGAGCAAATGGGCGCGCGGTTCCAGCCAATTTGAGTTCTTCATCGACCCCCATGAGGACTGCAGCCCTATGGGGCAGATTGATAAGTACGTTAATGCCCCGCTCCCCTCCCTCCCATAAACACACACACGCACACACACACACACACACACACACACACACACACACACACACACACACACACACACACACACACACACACACACACATACACACACATGGATATACAGCTTCGTGTAGGAGGGTAGATGGAAGGAGGTTTACTTGGTTGGCTGTCCTTACTTCAGGTGTACGTATGTGCGTACTGTCCACGAGTGCTACGAGGAGGATCAGTTTGTGTCCTATCTTGAGGTCCTCTACTGTCAGAAGGAGGCCTTCGTGCTGAAAGTGGGTAACACCCCCTCTCTCCCCCTCTGTGCCGCGGCGCAGCGACCAAATGGTAGAACTCACGCTGGTGCATGTTTTGCTGTGCCTATTTCAGGTGACGGTGCTTACGGTGTGGATGGGGGTGCTGTTCTACACTTTGGGGATTGTGGCCGAGCGCTTCCTCTGTCCGGCGCTAAGGGTGAGTGTCAAGTGGGAGGGCAGTGGGGAGTGCGCGCTGCCGCAATGAGACCGGGAACTGCCAAGGGAGCTCAGAGAACGGAGGGAGGGGGAGGTCATGAAAGATGGGAAATTACAGACACTGGGACAGGGAGGGGCCGAGATGGCGGGATGTGATTGTGGGGGGAGGAGGGGTAGGCAAATTTTGGTGATGGATGGGATTGGATATGACATGTTTGGGAATATGGGGAGGGGGTGGAATACGGAGGGATATGGGGAGGGGTTGTGAACTGATGTAAGGTAAATCAGTAGGTCGGGCTAGGAAGGCCGGGCCTGGGAGTAATGAGGAGATAGGATGCGGAAGGTGGAGCGGAGGGGAGAGGGGGCAAGGACGGTGTGGGACATAACTAGACGAAACAGCGACAGGTGAAGGTGGGATACAGTGAGGATAGCAGGGTGGGATTTGGGTGGGGGAGTTGACAGGAGGGGATGATGGAGATGAAAGGAAAGGGGCAATGAGAAAAGGAGAGCAAAGGAGTGGACAGCAGAGCTGAGATGAGGGGATGGGATGGGAGAAGAAGAGCGGAGGGAGAAAGGGAGGAAAGAGCCACGGAGACAGAAATGGGTATTTGAAATGGGAAAGCCACGGAGACAAGAATAGGAAAGGGAGAGGGGCGTAGGGAAGAGTGGGCGAGAGGAGGGGAGTGTGCTCAGTAGGATTTTACTGGGTGGGTGTAGGGGCCCGGCTTTGAATCTCTACCGTGCGTTGCTTCGCAGTTTATGTCGAAACGGATGCGGCTACCACCGGACATTGCTGGGATCACACTGCTCGCATTCGCTAATGGCGCTCCAGATCTGTTCACCGAGCTTGCGGCCCTCGGTAATGGGCAAAAGGTGGACATGGTGCGTTGCCGCCCCACTCCACTCCCCACTCCAACCCAAATGAACAACTGACAAAAAACAGTATTTTTGACAAACACACGCGCGCACGGACGCATGCGCGCATACAGACAAACTCACGCACGCGCATTGGTGTGCAATGATGTTGGCACGTCATTATACTTTGCAGCAGTAGCTTTTGGCTGACGGCTGTCATGAAATGGTGTGCTGTTAGGGTCTGGCCCTCAGCGTGACCCTGGGCTCCGGGATGTGCATCTGCGTCGCCATATTTGCGGTCATCGTTCTGCTTAGACCCTTCAAGGTGACGGCGGGGGGGGGGGGGGGGGGGGGTTCTGCCTGTTCAACCTTCACCCCTTACTCCCACCACCAAATGCACTTCACTGGAAGTTGAGATGATGATGGGCACATCTTACGTCAGCGTGTGATGGGTTTCCTTGGCTCCTCTCCCCCAAATCACAGATGTCCAAAGGTGTGAGGGCTTCCTACATTCGGGACAGCACCGCATATCTGGTGTGCTGCACCTTAATGCTGGTGTTCATGCGGGACGGGGTGTTCATGATGAGCGAGTCGCTCCTCCTGCTGCTCACCTACGCTATCTATATTTCGTATGCCATCTTCAGCATGAAAGCCAACAATAGGCAGTGAGTCCACCCCACGCCACGCCCACCCCTAAACACTGTACATAACACACTCACACCGAACCAATGCCATGAATCTGATCCCCGCTGCACTCGTCGCCAGACCGCCAGCTGACAAGGCGCAGGGGGTGGTGGAGGTGATTGCTGCGGGTGGAGATGTTGCTGCGGGGGCGCTTGCCGCTACTTCCGGCTCCAGTAGACGGGTGTCAATGGATGAGCAGCCGGCGGTGGACGACCACAAGTGGCACCCCGAGCCCTGGGTGGATGAATACCTGAGCTGGTCGGATTTCGGGCAATGGGAGCGACTGTGCACGCCGGTCTCTATCCCCATAAACTTCCTCCTGAACATCACCATGCCCGTGGTGCAGGACGGTGGGTCCCCCCCCCCCCCCCCCCCCCCCCCCCCCCCCCCCCCCCCCCAATGTAACAGCCGCCCATACACTTTGTGTTATTCCATTCCCATTCAGCTGAGTCGTCTTCTGCGCTGCGTTCTGCGCGCTAGGTGTGATGTCGGAACGATATGCTGTGGTGCTGTGCACAGCCGCACCTCTCTTCACTACCCGTACGCCCACCTGCTCACCTTCCATTTTACCCATATCCCCTTGCAATTGCCTCAAGAGTTGCTGTTCCTGCCTTTCAGCCAGGGTTCTACAGTTGATGGTTCTCCTCGTCGTGACTCGCCTGTATCGGCTGCTGTATTGTGTGTAGTTGCGCTCGGAGTCACGCCGGTCGCATTTGGGCTGTACCCTTCGATGGTGATGTGGCTCGGCATCTCCATCGTCCTCATGCTAATCCTGCAGCTGCAGGTGCCGCATGTGAGCGGCAACCCGCTCCGCCAGACCTGGCTCTTCGCCATGATCGTCTTCATTCAGTGCATCGTGTGGATGAACCTGCTGGCGGACGAGCTAGTCTCCCTGTTTCATGCCCTGGGCCACGCGCTTGGTGTCAGTCAGGTGGGGAGGCCCACTCGATCCTCAATGCCTCATACTATGACACAAGCTGCTGCATGTTTCTCGGTTACGCTGCATGAAGTCTCCTCAGTGTGTCATCTGCTGATATCACAGGCGCTGATTGGGGGGACGGTGCTTGCTTGGGGCGAGTCCCTCGCGGATTTGGTGGCTTCTCTGGCGATTGCGCGCTCAGGGCAGTCGGAGATGGCACTCGCTGCCTGCTTTGGGTGCCCTGTCCTTAACTTGGCTGGCGGCATGGGCGTGGGGCTAGTCTACCAGGTGAACGGAGTGCATGAACACCGAATGTCTTATTGGAGAGGGCGTAAAAGGTGGTGGTGGTGAGGGGCCGTACATAGTGTGGTCTCTTCGCTGACGTCATTCGCATTTGTGTGTTTTTTTCCCAGAATGCGATGGTTGGGCCAGTTAAGGCCGGCATCGACAGCGGCCTCTCTGTACTCTGCGTGGCAAGCATGGTGGTGCTTGTATACCAAATAATTGCAGTTCCGCTCCTTCATCGTTGGAACCTCTCCAGGTGCGGTCCTTATCTTTTAGCCTCCCCAAATAGATGATCACCAAGACAATGAAGTGCACAAGTAATATACATGCAACAATCATCAGAACTGCAACGACCAATGCCCTGGCTGCATACGCACTTCTCTGCCCCCACCGTACTGTTTCCTGACTCCACGCTGTTCCCCGCCCTACCACAGGCATCTGGCATTCATTCTACTGGCACTTTACGCGCTGTGTCAGCTGATGTTCATTATTGTTGAGAGCGGCATGTTGCCCCTCCTAACGGGCACCAGTGGAATGGGTTCGTCATAGGCTAGCCATCCGCGCCGGAAGTTACGAATCTTCATATTGGGACGCACCCCGTCGCCATCCAATACAGGTGCAGTTCGGTGCCAGGTGAGAAGGATAGAAAGGGGTTGCTGAAGTCGCAAAATAAACGAAACATATCTATAAACGTGTTGTAACAAGGAAGCAAAAGTTTATCATGCACTGAACCCCTCTTCCTTGCAGCGAAATGTTGTTACGCATACCACGCTACCCCGCTGCAACGGCTCATCCATGGATGTAGTTGTATATAATGCAGTATTCTGCATTGCTTGACAGAATGTCAGATTTATCCTCCATCAGCCGAAACGGGATAACTATGTGGCCCCGTTCCCATCTAGTGGCTGCCCCGCGTCCCCGTTCGCTTCCGCCGTCTTTTTCTGAATGGCGTTTAAGAGAGGTAACATCATCTGCAGCAGCTTCATCTGATCGACGCTCATCCCCGTGGCACTGCTGCTGGACCCTGCGACCCCAGACACCCGTGCCCTCGTCAGCACTGAGGGCCGTTGCTCCCACAGCCAAAGATCGGTGGCAGATGGCACACGGGCGATGGGCAAGGGCGCACCTTCCGCAGACGGAGCGGGTTGTGTCCAGGCGGAGCGGTTGGACTGGACGCTCATGTAACGCTCGGCATGCTCAGAGGAGGGCCTGGGACACAAGTACGAGTGCATGGTAAGACGTAAGTAGTAGCGCGCAGACGTTTTTCTTGCGAATTAACTGAGAGTGGTGGTGCGTGAGTGTAAATGAGATGGAGAGCCTGCGTGTTTGTGTGTGTGCGTCATAGAGTGTGTGCCATAGATTGTGTGTGTGTGTGTGTGCAGCTGAGCCTGTAAGCAGAGTAGCACTCCTACCGAGACAATGGGATCGCCGCCTCCAGGTCCTCATACATTATCGGGCGGGGTCCGGCATCTGCGCCGCAGCTGGGTTCGTCCTCATCAGAGCTATCGCTGGACATACGCAGATAGGGTGAAGTGAGAATCAGGCGGTCAGGGGAGGGAGTTCTGAGTATGAACTGAGCTGGATGCCCGGTCTTGGTGGTATTATGCAGGTATGTCGTGTTTGCTAGCGAGTAGGGTATATGTGTAATACTTGTTGTCACACAAAAGTCAATGGGATGAAGCTGGTGTGTGTGGGTGGGTGGGTATGTTTTTTTTCCGGCTTTACTAATCGTTCTGGGAAAGGGAGTGGGAAGAATGGGAATTGACGAATGAATGAGCAGTTTTTTATGCGTGCAGGTATGCATGCGTTTGTGTACGTAACCGCGGCATCCTATCAGACTGGCACTCACATGGAATGCACCCCGAAGACGGTGTCCATGTACTCGTGCACGGGCCGGCACGCCGCCTGCTTGCAGAGCTCCATGAGGTCACTCCCACTGTACCCCACCGTCTGCTGTGCGATACGCTGCAAAGGCCTCAACCCCCGCTCCGGCTGATTCAGCACCAGCTTCTCGTCCATGCACTCCTTCCCGCGCGCCTTGAGCTCATTTTGCAGCATCACTTTCAAAATGCTCTCGCGCTGCACCGCATCCGGCAGCCCCACCTCATACGCGAGAGGCAGGCGGCGAAGGACTGCCTCGTCTAGATCCCAGGGACGGTTGGTGGCCGCGAGAACCTATGACACAGGGAGGTCAGGACTGGGCAAATATAAAGGTTGCACATAGACACAGACACGCACGCAAGTACACAGGCACACACAAATACGCACACACAAATACACAGGCATATGCATAATTAAAGAAGATGGACAGGAAGTGAATACCAGAACATGCGCGTCGCTCTGAGTCATAAAGCCATCCCAAAGCTGCATAAATTCGGTTTTCATGCTGGTTATGGCGTCATGCTCCGTACCCGTGCGTTTGCCAAGCAGCGCATCAATTTCATCTGGCCGGTAAATATGCACACGTCAGCTTTCGCATGAAGAGAGCAATAGCAGCAGAATCTTTCGTTTGATAACTGGGCTCACCGATGAAAATGATGCAGGGCTGCAGCTTCCACGCCAGTGTGAACAGCCCCGTTACCAGTTTCTGGGTATCGCCCAGCCACTTGCTCTGAATGGAGCTGGCCCGAATGTTGATGAACCGAGCGCACGACTCCTTCGCGATCGCCTGCCAACGTGGAAGGCAGCGGCCAAACTATTGAGCCCCGAGTTGTGCCACGTGAAAAGCTACAGGAGGAAAGCGACACACTACTACCTGACGACTCGTTGTCACAGGACAAAAATGTAACAGCCGTTCTGCAGTGACCTGTCACCACCTGTCCCAACCTTCGCACCCCCCGTATGCGCCAATATTGAAATTATAGGACATCAGACAATTGATCTCTTGAGGTTTGACACGTGAGAGGTACGAGAGTGGAAATGCAGTGCACCTTTGCCAGCATCGTCTTGCCCGTCCCCGGTGGCCCGTACAGAAGGACGCCCTTGCTGGGCTTTAGCAGAGGGGAGCCGGAGAACAGCTGCGGCCGCTGCAGAGGAGCAATCACCTTGTTGTACTGTGAGCGGAAAACACACACACACACACATATAAATATAGTTCTTTGTTACAGGATCCAGCCAATAAAGCACAGGGCGCTCGCAATGCGTGCGGCAGGGGCTGGTGAGTGGCGAGAGGGAATCTACCAGCGCATTGACAATCGATTTCAGCCCGCCAATGTCTTCCAAAGATACGCTCAGCTCCGCCGGGTTGATCACATCACCCGCCAGCATCTGGATGCCCAAGCAGTGCACAAGACGATACGCCTAAGAGGACTGAACATATTGGGGGACACGGACCATCAACAAGTGCACAGACTGCTGATCTATACCCAGCATTACGCTGTCCCCACCTCTTCATATGAATTTAGGTCAAGGCTGATCCCCAGGCGGCGCTGCAACTCCAGCTTACGTTTCTTGGCCTAAGCAACAAACCCAAAGGCCGTTCGCCTCAGCACAGGAAATATTGCCATGTGACACGACATGATAAGCATGTCATGTGTCTCGCCATTGTGCCCTGACGGTCAAGTAAGCTAAGCACAGAAACCATCCACGGCGAAGGGACCAACGAGAGAAGGACGGGTGGGGAGAGCATCTGCAGTAAGGGTTGAATGCGGAGGAGGAGGGGAGGCCTGCCCACCGCTATCTTTGTGTCTCTCTGCGGGTCTAGCCTGTCGATCGCCCACATCATGACGCCCGCAGAGCAGGCCAGAGACGTGCCCAGCAGGAGCAGCTGCGCGCCACCAAAACGCAGGAGAACGGCTCAGAGACATAAAGACGTCAAGGGAAAAGCGACAGGCGTAACAGGCGGCAATGCATCCGCAACAGACCGCAATAAACAGGGCAGCCAGACGCAATTATGCATACATTCAATTAATTTCGACAATTTCCATTAGAAATACACGGGTTACCTCCTCGTTCGTGTGCAAGGTAAAAATCTAGAAAACATTATTTCAGAGAGCGAGCACAGTACCTCCTGCCACAGCTTCTTCTGGTGCTGCGCCATGTTCCTTCTATGGCGCTGACGACCACTCCTTATTCGCTGCTCGCTAAAAGGCACAGCCTTCCAAGACGACGAGTCGCTGGTGGCCGTCACGCGCGACTCCCCCTGCCGAGTCTCCTCCGAGTCGACCCTGAGTCGAGCGAAGCGAAGCGCAGCACAGCAGCCGCCGCCACAGTCAGAACAACTGTCTCCCACCGCCTTCCGCTACGGCAGTCATTTATCGACACGAAACAAGTCCCTCAAACGCCTGTTGCTAGGTTATACAGGAGGCTACTCAGTGGCAAATCACGGCTGGCCCTTCAAACCGTACTCCAGCAGTCGGCGATGGGACTGATGTAATACTAAACCAAATAATAGCATTTTTTCACGCTCAGGTCACGCACTCGTCCAGGTCAGGCGTACCTTGGGTGACTGTCTTTTCCGCTAGAGTGGTGCGAGGACATCCAACGTTACCAGAGACACGGCAGCCGGCTCACTATCACTGTCTTCGAGAATGTCCTTTGGAATGGCTGCGGACGCTGGCGGGTTGGCCGTCCCTCCTCGAGCTTGCCGGCGATGTGAGTGTGGCAGGGTCCACTCCACCTTTTTGATTACAAGAAGAACAACATGAGCGCGGGCCCACTCTACCGACGCCGCACGACGGACAGTACGGGTACGACATCACCCGGGAATGTCGTCGTAGTCATCAGCACAATGGTACTGTATACCCGTACATGTACATCGCGTGAATCGGCGGTCAAACCTGCGAAGCGGCACAGTCAAGGCGGACACCCACTAGCGATGAATTATGGTCACTGCTGGGGCGGGCAACTCGCGGAGTCAGCGAAGGACCTCATCGCTTCCAGGACCGCAGGCCGGTAGCCCAGGCGCGCGGACCTGAAACCTTGCACCGCGCGCTGCTATAGTATTGTGTACGTGCCACAGGCACTGACGAAAGGGGAGTAGCGACAGGGTCTCTTAGTTCAAAATACATAAGACAGTATGGGCGGCGTCGTGAAAACGGCTCGTTTGGCGACGAGGGTGCTGGCGCTGCAGGTCGACCCACCCTGCCCTCTCTGCCTCCCTCCCCCCTTCACCGATAAACATACAGAACACGCGCTGACAGCGATTTCTCTTGATGAGTATTTTTCGAGTTATCTGGCTGTTTTTTCGTTGGTTCCGCTGGCGAAGCGCCGCCGAGTGCGACTCGACTGTCGCGGCTGAACAGCGGCGCCCTACCGTTCCTGTATACAGGTGCTGCTGACCCTTGCTGCCGGAACCGCCGCGACAGCGGAGCGGGGCGATACGGAAGGTGCGAACGATCACAGATGTGTATGAGCGATTCAGAGAGGGTGGCACCACTCCACTGTATTCTCAGCGAATTGTCAAGGACGGAAATTTCCATGCCGAAATCAGAAACTTTCGTTATGTCGCGTTTTGGTTTTGTCGACGCGAGCTGCTGACTGTGTTGTTTTGACTCGTCTCGTTGGGTCGGTTAGCTATCGAGGCAAGCACGGGGGTGAGGCGGCAAGGGCGGAGAATGCTGGCGGGGATGGGTCAAGGGCGTGGCGGCGCAGGTAACGCACTATTACAGGCAGTGGATGTCAGCGCAGTTATGGTGGGTGAGTGGGTAGGTTGGGGAGTGACTGAGTCAAACGCGAGTGGTGGGTGGCTTAGGGATTGTGCTGCCGTGGGTGTGGTCAACAGTGGACAGGGCTGAGGGAGACTACAGCCTGCGCATTGGGGCACGCATCAACAGGAGTCCGATGCTGTCCAAATTGGCGACGATGGAGAGGGGCAGGGGCGCGCCCTCCCGTGCAGTTGGTATCAGAGCCGGCACCGGACGTCAGCCGCCAGCTCAGGCGCCCTTCGGACAGATGGTGCCCTTTCAGCGCGTGCCTAGCCGGGGCGCAGGTGGTGGTGGTGGTGGTGGTGGTGGTGCGCTGGGTGCGGTGCGGAACCGGCAGCAGGCAGCTGCGCCACGTGCCAACAGCCAGCCTGCCATCGACCCACAGACTGGAATGTACATCAATGAGAGGAAACCGTCCATGCAGGATGCAGTCGCGATGTCGCGCCGAATGTCCAAAAAGAACCTCCCACTGCTGGTAACCACAACTCTCTTCCTCATATGCGCATCCCGTCACTCTGACCAGCAGTCAACAGCGCGTCATTGGTATTTCTCATTATAAGAGAGAGTGTGTGTGTGTTCGCGCGCGCGTGTGTGTTGATGTTTTCATCTACTATATGAAAGAAAACTCGCCAATTTTGCAATTCTCAGTCAATGACAAATCCCTCTGCGCTGTGTTAACTTCCAATCCAATCTCATGATGGAAGGAAAATAGGTTCCTCCAGTTTCTTACCCTCACAGTGTATTGCATGGGTACCGTTTCAACTTCTGCAGCATCACAATGCGAATGTGACGGCCGTTTCTTTAGTGTCGTTAAATTTGCACCATCAATCAGTTCTTCAAATGGTACCTGTCTGATTGTACACACCCGGGGTTGTTTTCTGAATGTTGCTGCTCTTAAATCATTAGTTTTTACAGGCAACGTCGTTGTTTTTCCCACGCTAATCCCGGAGGTGCTGACTGGCTTTCAACAGGTGGACTACGGTGATGGTGTGGACCCAGAGCATGCCCCAAAGGATTATGTTGCCCTGCCTGCCAAAATGCGCTCGCGTCGCGAAGCGATCATCGAGGCCAGAGGTACCCCCCTTCCCAACACACACACACAAACACACACACATACACACACACACGCACACATAAGATTGTGAAATCGAGTAAATGATTAGCAAGGGGTTGTGGGTCGTAATTGTCCTTCTAGACGGGCTCTAAAGTGACCTCTCTGCGCACTGTCTCCGCAGGCGGACCAAATGCGCCTCTTCCTCGTCCGCCGCCAGCCCCTCGTGTCCCGCAACACGAGAAAAAGGTCAAAATCAGCGGTGTCCCCAAGTGAGCGCCCTCTCCCCCAAGTCACACACACGCACACACACACACATGCCGTTTGTCTCCAAATGACATCATCACCTGTTTGCCAACGTAATTACCGGAGTCGGAACAATAAGCATTCTATCGTTTGTGAAAAAGTGCCATCACTTTGGCATTGAGCTGCGTTCCCTGGCCCGCTCTGATTCACAGACCGGTGGAGGATCCCGCGCCTGTCGAAGCGGAGCAGTGAGTGTGTGTGTGTGTGTGACTTGTGGGAGCACACCCGGATAGAGGGGGCAAGCAGGAGGTATACATCATTCGATGCGAACTGTTGAGGCGGCTTGTGCCCGTCACTGGAACTAAGTAAGGGTAAGATATTTTTAATAAAACATAGCCCGGACACGTAGGGTTCAATATCATGATGGTGGATGATTTGTGGTTGCAAAACGAATGGGAGAATTTTTTCCAAAGCGGTGGTTGAGTTTCCGTCTTGCATACCAATGCTGTTTGCAGTACACAAATCTCTCTCAGTTCCTTCGGTGACGTTGACAGACGGGCTAGCAGGGGTGCAAGTCATTGTTGGGGAAAGGGTTGGGTTTTGGGACGCATCATGATCCCTTAATGCCCACAAACCATTTTCCTTCCAAGAGTGGGTAGACTACCTAGCATGAGTTTGTTTGTTCGACGAAATAGAGGTCCTGAGGGCAGAGGCAAACATTCGCCGTTTTCATGTGCCCATCGTGGCTCTGCGCGTTTATGGTGGTGTTGCTGAGCTGTGCTGAATTGAAGCGGGAGTGTTTCCCCGGTTTTCTCTACATTGTGTGACGAAATACATTCTAACGTCGGCTTATACAAAACATTTAGCGATTGCGTAGATCGACCAAGAACAACCCATGTAGGCCAGACGACACGAGGAGCGCAATGTAGAGGCCTAGTTGATTCAGGTGACAACCCTGTTCGAATATCGAAATTGGGGGTTTTGACTTTACGTCCGTGGCTCTGCTGTGAACACACAACTCGGGGAAGGCCATGATTTCGTAAGATTAATTGAGCAATATATTCAATTATGTGAATACTCTATCAACATTATCTTATTATTTGTGATGCCTTTATCCTGATTTCACCCCCCTTCTAACTCTCTCTCCCTCCCTCTCTCTCTCTCTCTCTCTCTCTCTCTCTCTCTCTCTCTCTCTCTCTCTCTCTCTCTCTCTCTCTCTCTCTCTCTCTCTCTCTCTCTCTCTCTCTCTCTCTCTCTCTCACACACACACACACACACACACACACACACACACTCACTCACTCACTCACTCTGTTTACATTTGTAATACAACACACACACCCTGTGTTTCTTTCTAAATTTTGTAATCATTGAACAGTCGCTAGTGTACCCATCGTACCGATGCGCAGTAGTTGAGACGAATCCACACATACCAATCCCACGAAGGGCGCCACACTCCATCCACCCGTATTTTCCAAATCATGAGATGGCTATCGTGACATCGAATCCAATCGAGCTGATGATACGAGGATACACAGACCGACCGACAGATTTTCGCGAACTAATTTAGTAGGATAGGTTGAATGCGGTGTGAAGATTGAAGATTTGCCAAAGGAACTATCATAATCCGATGCGACGCAAACTCGGTCAGTAAGATGCGTGCCCAAGTGAATCGGCAACCGAGCGAGAGACACCCCGATGGATGTTCCGCATTCTTATCGTCTGCGGTGGGGCGTTGTGGGCTACGGACATTGCGCTTTACATAGATAGAAGCCGTCGGGTTTGCGGCGGACTGGTCGCATTGACCAATGCAGAATTTCCAATGCATCGCGTTGAGAAAGTCACATGGTAGTAATATAATATCCAACCAAACAAAAGGCAGCGCAACCACGAAACCAAAGGCTTGGGAAGGCCCCATTTTTGTTTCTCTTGAGTGGATATCCATGGCGGAACCATAGTAAAGCAATCAAGTTGCTCTCGCTTTAGTAGATACTGATTGTGGTGCAACGGAACAAAGAAGGCAGACAAACGACGCGGGGACGAGACACTCATTACCGCCGCAACACCATACCCCCTTTTTATATTTTATATTGTTACACTATTGATATATCATAGTTACAATATTGTTTGTCTTATATTATAAATCCTTTTTATGGAACGATTGTTTGCTCTGTTGGGCTATGCGAGTAGCGTATGCGTGGGCTTCATTTTGGGACGACATTGGTCCGTGTATTTATTTTAAGATTTGCTGATTTGACAATTGCCCAATTTCTACTCAAGTACCCGGGTACAAACATGAGTAACGATTAGGCACAAACGGACACAATACAGTGGAGAAGTATATTGTGTCAAGAAATGAGGAGACCTTAATGACATGAATAAGGGTATCTCTTCTGCTAGCGATCAACACTGCCCGCCTTCGGAATGTTTAGAAACGGTGCGTTGATTCTTCGGCGATCCATGCCTTTTCGTCTTACGATGGAAAGGATTTGATTATAACGGCTTGTGTCTCGACTGTGATTACGGTTGCTACGGAGGCATTAGGGAGATTCTGCTCGAGGGTTGAGCCCGTTAAGTCACTGTGCATGGCACCCCTTGACACGGCCTCTCGATTTATTAAGGTGATGCTTGCGATTGTCCCCGTTGTTACGGGTACTAGTACCCTTGGAGCCCCTTTGGCGATGGATTTCCCGATGACGGATGGCCTTCCGGCACCTGGCAATGAGAATTATGTTCATTCTTGGCTATAAGATACCGAGGAGGCTCATCAAGTCCTATTGGATAAGATGGCGTGCTTTGCTACGTCTGACTCCGGAAGCGCACATTCGGCTTTTCACTTGATGATTTAGTGTGCGGTACACCGCTACGGTTTCTTGCTTCATACCTTCCCCCCGTGATATCCGCCGATCGTACCTTGCTACTTCGAAAGGGGCCGTTCGTAATTGCACTTTTCGAATATTGGGCGTTTCTCATGACGTACAAATGTTCGATCAACTGAATTGCGCAAAGTGCAAGCTTTCCTTGCCCGCTGTGTTTTGGGGGCTTAACGTACCGTCCCTCGAGCTCCATGTTGGGCATGCTCACTATGTTTCATTCAATGCGACCCTCACCAATCTAATTACTAAGTACGAATCCGAGTCACTAGGTCCTATGTACGGTCTCATCCGTAAGAAACTACTGCATGTTGCTACTTCTACTTTGCCGTGGGCAGTTCAATTGCAGAATTCGTATGATACGATCTCCAATATGGGCGGGTTTTCGGAGTTGGATCACGCGGTGATGACTAAAACACCGAATCAAGACCTTTCGGATTATGCTGGCCCCAATGTCGAGCTGGTGGTATCTCCGGTTGACACTTCGGCGGCGAAAACCAGTTGACTTGCTTGCAACTTCCAACTCCCGACGCTCTCACTTGCTCGGGAAATTATGGGGGCGATATTCAGCGGGGTATTTCGCGTATTCTGTGTGCCCGGGCCTACCATGTTTTTGGCCTCTTGACCTTTTATTTACGAACCTTCCCCACCGGCGGGATTATATGCGGGTGATTTCGGGTACGGGTCGCAGTGCTTTTGCTTTCCTTTTCGCTTGGCATGAGCCCAATTTCAAGGTGCCATCCGATTGCTATACGACGATGGCATCGCACCGTGTGGTGAGCCTTACTACTGTGGAGCGCGCCTCTCATGCTCGGGAGTGTCCACGGTGCAATGGGTTTCATGGGCATGGATCTTTGTCGACGGTATCGGGTGCCACTATGTCAAGTGATCGCTCGACAATTGTTATGCTTTTAGACCACATCCACATGTGCCCGTGCTCTTGTTATCTCATTCAGATACACGACCGGGTTCTTCACGTGCTTGAAGAGATTATGTTTGAAGCGGGGGCTGCTATGTAGCGGGACTTACGGTTGGAGGTCCGCCTCATTCGGTCGGGAGCTTCTCGAGATCGACATGGGATGTGATGTGGTTATACTTCATAGCTCCACATCGTCATGTTGTTATTGTTGTGACGGTCACAAGTGCTCGCACGAATACTAGTGTTCCCCATATAGCCTATCGCCTCTCACTACCGGGTAGTCTTGCATTGGGAGCCTACCGGTGAAAACTTGATGCGGACCTCCGGACTTCCGCTTTACTTGGCATGCCTTCAGTCCGTCCATCCGACCATTCACGACTACTATTATCCCTTCGCCCTTGATGACGGGTGCCGGTTGGCGCCTATGGCGGCTGAGTTGGTTGATCGCTTAGCGATTTTGGTGAAAATTCGTCGCTTCGCTAGCATGGGTGCTGCGGACTCTCGTTCATTGATGCGTTAAGACAGTTATGTCCGCATGCAACATTTTGTTCGTCGATCAATTTACTGATGTTCCCTTTCGACGGTGTTTGGGGGTGTGCGGCGAGAATTCTTGCAACGTCTTTCTGCTTCTTTTCATGGTACTTTGGGTTCCTATCTTCGCGATGCTTTGCCGGAGGGCAGTGCCGATGCTGTGGCATGCCTCTCTGTTCCTCGGGCTTAGGCCTGTGGGTTTTTCCATTCTTTTTCCCTTTTGATTGGTGAGTTACACATTTTTTTCTTTTAAAAAGCTCTGTTCATAAATAAAACTCTGTTTTTGAATAAGGGTGTGTTTGCAGAAAGCTACAGGATTTCCCGCGGCTGGGGAAATTGCGGAAAAGAGCCGTCGCTACTGCCTCCTACGGGTACAAATAAATCTAATAGGGATTGTCACTACTACATGTATTTCTTTTGCGGTGCTGATCCTTAAAGAGCTTCCCTATTAGTGCCAATAAGTGAGGGCTTTTGCAACGGCTTCCCCAGAAAATGCACATCCGCTCAGTATCATTAACGACACAGGAAGCAGAGGCATTACCGACCCCACGTGTCAGCGCTTGACGAACACCGGGCCTATCTTTCGCGAGTGAATCAGCAGCTCCCCCGTGTAGCCCGCGAGCTGTCGAGCCGTAGAATGCCGGCGTGAACTGCCGCACCGGGCCGTGACATCTGCTGTTGGATGACTCTGCTGTGAGACGCGGGGGCCGACAGCTGGCATCGGCGACCACCGGCCGCGGCTTTTGTCACAACACAGCAAAACGTCACGTGAGGTAGACACGCCGGCAATGAAGCGGGTAGGCAGTACCGCGTTTAGTGCGTGTCTACGCGCCCACGCTTACGTCGACGGTGAGACTGTGCGGCCGCCTAACTCGCCCAACGTATTGTCTCCGACGTCGCATGTTTGAGTAGCACATGCCCTGTATACCTAATACCTGAGCAGGACCGCAGTTTCGCCTCCCTTTTCTTATATATTTCCTGTGCAGGCGACTCCACCCTGCGGCGGTCCATCATCTCGAAGAAGGACCCCTCCGAGAAATCGAAGGACGCGCTGGAGACGTCGCGTAGGAAAGAAGGTGCTGCAGGCCTTTCTTCAAGCTTTTAAACTGCGTAGGACGCTGCATAACGAAATGGCATCTCATATCGTATGCCATGGGATTGTTTGACGGCACATCACATCGCATCACATCGCACCACATCACATCGTATCACATCACATCACATCACATCACATCACATCACATCACATCACATCACATCACATCACATCACATCACATCTCACCACACCACATCACACCACACCACATCACATCACATCGTATCACATCACATCATATCTCATCACATCACACCACATCACATCACATTTCATTATTACATATCATGGCGACGCATCACATTGCACACACACATACCACAGCAATATATCACATCACTTGGCATACGATGGTATAGCACAGGATAGCATATCGCATCTAATCACACATCATCACATCACTTGGCATTATATCACATGGCACACCATCACATGACATTACATCGCACCACACCACGTCACATCATACGACATACTATGAACCTCGCTGGCTGCCTTATGTTGTGGTGGATTGGCAGCGCGACGCGCCGCCACATGCGCGAGGAGCATGTGGGTACTGCTACACGTCCTTTTGATCTATGTCTGTGCCACACACGGCACTGAGTTTCAGAAAGCACTCAAGGAGGGGTGGCTAGGGTGCGCCTCCCTCCCCCTCCCCACCCCCACCAGGTCTCTACTCCTTGCTGCCCTCTCCGTTCTAGGCAGTGTGGTGTTAACGTAGGAAGGGGCTGATGAAAGCGCTGGCCAATCCAATGGCAGGTACCTGATGACACTGTTTGGGCTGCTTGGCCTCAATGCCCTCCTCTACCTTGCCACGTCGATTAGGGACCCAGGTAAGGAGTGTCTCCTGCGTCTTTCCGCATACCAGCTCCCAGTGCATGTGTGGGACAAAAGGATCAATCTGCGTGTTTGTGTGTGTGTGTGTGTGTGTGTGTGTGTGTGTGTGTGTGTGTGCGCGCGTGTGTGCATGTGTTTGTGCGTGTGTGTGTTTGTCTGTGCGTGTGCGTGTGGATGCGTATGTGTGTGTATACGTGTGTGTATACGTATCTGTGTGTGCGTGAGTGTGCTTGTGTGTGCGTGTGTGTTTGTGTGCGCGCGAAGGCTTTCAGGAGATGCGGGATGTAGGTTTATGTGCTGGTGATGGAGACCGGCCGTCAAACAGCCACTGCGCTGTGGCGGGGTCAGATACCTTAGAGGGTCGGAGTACGGACTGGCTGCGCAGCTCGGAGCCGTCTTCAACACCCACTTCCCCCTCTGGCGAGGCCTCCACATCATTGGCGGCGGCTAGCTTGGCGGGCATTCGGCCTCCACACTCGCCCACCGCCGAAGAGGCTGCTGCATTGGCCCTCACCACCAACAGCAACCACATTGGCAACGGTAACGGCACCGCCACAAGCAGGCCGAGGTTGCGCAGCGGGTGCACAGCCCCAGCCACAGTCACGCCGGGCGCGCAGGCCGATGAGACGTACGTCGCCATTGATCTTCCTCCCTCGTCAGCCACGGACACACCGCACGGGCGGACCTGCCCTTACTGTCAGGCATGGCAGCCGCTGCGCACGAAGCACTGCCACGACTGCGACCGCTGTGTCCGCCGCTTCGACCATCACTGCGTATGGGTGGGGAACTGCATCGGATCCAGGAATTACAGGTGCGTGTGCTGTGGGATGTTTCGTGTTTGTTCGTTCATTTGTCCTTCCTTTCTTTGTTGGACTTGCATATGCATTTATCCATCCATTCATTTCTTCTTTCACCCCTTTTTACCATGTCTTTCTTGCTTGTGATTATTATTGAGTTATTCGTGCTCGTATTCACTTGATTGTGTATTTTTCTATCCATCGCCTCACCCCTCCTCTCTTCTTAACAACTAATCTATAGACTGGCTATTTTATTTGCCCAAACTTAATTAATCCATGCGCCCATCCCCCCATCCGTCTGTTTTCCATTTAATTTATCACCCATCCATTCACCCGCCAGTCACTCACCCATTCATTCACTCACCCATTCATTCCATTGATTTATTTCTTAGTTATCCTATCCATTCCATCCCTCGTTAATTGATCTGTTTGAGTATCCGTATGAGTGTGTGAATGTGTGTGCTTGTGGTTGTGTGTGTGTGTGTGTGTGTGTGTGCGTTCGTGTATGTGCTTGCATGTGTGTGTGTGTATATCTGTATGTATGTGTGTGTGTGTGTGTGTGTGTGTGTGTGTGTGTGTGTGTGTGAATGTGTGAGTTCGTGTTGGTATGCTTGTGTGTGTGTATTCGTTTCTTCGGTTGGGCTAGAACCGCGTTCCTTGGCTTCGTCGCCGTTGTCTGAACATCTGCTGTGCCGCGCCACAGGCTGTTTTATGCGTATCTACTCACGCAGCTGTCCTGTCTGGTGTGGGGCCTCCGCATCCTGCTCAGCGGCTTTCGCCCTATCCGCTCATACTACACAAGAGCCTTCCGCCTGCCCGGTCGCTCGCACAGCCCGGTCGACACGTGGGTGACCGACCACCTGCCCCACATCGGCGGCATACTCCTGCTTGGCACACTCATCATCTTCGTCGGCTCCCTCATCCTCTTCCACACGTACCTGATCGCCACCGACCAAACAAACTACGAGATGCTGCAGTTGGTGAGTGCGTGGTCGACGATGGCGGTTGTTGTACAAATAGAACGAATACTGCCGTGGCGGCAGAGAAATATCAGAACACCTAAAATACTTGCCTTGGTTATCAGGAAAGGACGCGTCGTCGAATTAATGCTGCTTTTGTGTGTACCCGTCGTTCCTGCTCAATGCCGATGCGCCTTCACTGTTTTAGATTTGTTGGGGGTGTCGTGCCGTTATTATATATATTTTTAATTGATGTATGTATGCTCATATGGATTCTTTGACCTTTGTTGTGTCGTTTTGTGTTAAAATTATCGCAATGTGATTTGCTACTGTTCGACCGAATAGAGTCAACCTCTAATTGTTTCCGTTTCTTGTTTTTGTTCGCTTTGTGAATGATTACAATGCCCGCTTCTATCTAGCTCCAACTACTCCAGTTTTTAAATTACTGCACTGCCAAAGTGTTTTTATGTAATGACATGCTTCTGCAGTCATTTGCTAAGATCTGTGTGTATGCGCGCGGGCGCGCGGGCTTGTGTGTATGTGTGCGTGCGTGCCTGCGTGCGTGCGTGTGTGTGTGTGTGTGTGTGTGTGTGTGTGTATGCGTGCGTGCGTGCGTGCGTGCATAAGTGTGTGCGCGCGCATGTGCTTCACACAAACTTAGACACCCAACAATCAGTGGAAAGGCATTCAGGCACAAATATGAGCTTTTAGTAGTGATATAGTCCCCATTTTTCGCGGGGATTGTGATAATAACTCTGAAAGGTATTTAACATTCATGTTAAACCTCAACATTTCGCGAAATACCGCATTTATACGTTTCTAACCCGCTGCCCATTTATCGGCGCAGGCGGGCGGCGGCGTGTATTACTTGAGGGACGTGCCGGAGGGGATCGCGCCGTTCAGCAGAGGCCCCGCCGCGAACTGCAAGAACTTTCTGTGCCAGGGGGAGCGGTGGGGGGAGGTGCACGTGATGCCGCCGGTGGAGGAGATGCGCTTCAGCGCGGCGCAGGGGACGATATGGAGCAACAAGCACTACAGCTGCTTCGATTGATCGCCTCATCGCATGCCTTTTGAAAGTTGGAGTGTAACATGCTTAGGGTGTATTCTATAAATGCGTTAAGAGACTATGCACTTCAAAGCCGAGCTCGATGGGGCACATCAGGAAATGTTGTTGGAGTCCATTCGCGATTCGTCGGTGTGTGACATATGCCGTTGTTATGTTTTCATCATCGTCATCTTTCATTGTATGCTTTCGTGCATCGCCAAAGGGCGCAAAGGCGGAGATGCTTAGCTTCATTGTGTAATCGGAAATAAGTCTTAACCCAACTTTGAGGTTTTTTCAAGTTCGCCAGTGCTGCTGTGATGCAGGGGCTGTGTGTTGCAAGAAGCAGCAGCTCCTTCATGTTCATTGCGACGCAGGTCGGATCCAAGTCGCTCATGACTCACCAGCGATGCACGCGGTGGTGACAGTGCAGAGGACCGCCAATGTAGTCCACCCGCGTCTCTCAACAAAAATCAAGCCCATCACTCATTCACATGAAATACAAGTGGGTCCTATTTGTTTGATTTATCTCAACACACACACACACACACACACACACACACACACACACACACACATGACAGGTTGCCCCTTGCAGACTGCTAACAAAAATCGATTCTGCACGCGGAGATGCACATGAGGGAGTGATTGAGAATGTTGCTGAGTAGCCGTCAATGTAATCGAAATCGAAAGAATAGTGTTGCCACCACCCTCCATTGCACTAGGCTTGAAGAGGCCTAGTTGGCTCCCGCCGGGTCTCACATGCTCAACGAAGCCTCAGCTGGCCTCACTTGGGCCGTAACGGTCATCCGTTGTTCAAGAGCCACGATGCCGTTTGCGTGAGCGATAGCTCTTGCAAAAGGCAGAAGGTGGACACACAATCGCTGCTGGTGTGTGTTATATAGTGTGCGGACATTTTACTGTCCGTGCGCGCGTGGGCGCTTGAACCGTTAGGGAGATGTAGTGTCAGAGGTAACGCTTGTAACGGAGGTAACGCCGGTTACTTCGTAATTTTGCCCTGTAATTCAAACCTCTATATTACCAATATGACCATATATGTAGCTAGCCTTCCTTTGTAAATCACACAAGAGCGTCTTGAAGCATGTTTAACTAACTGCGCGACGAGTCAAGCAAATGGCGACGAGTTAAGCAAACGTCTTTCCGAGGAAAAGAACGGATCTTGAAGCAACGAGTACATGTACAATGTCATGTAATGTATTGTTAGAGGACTTCACTCGTCACACACACTCACACACACACACACACACACACACACACACACACACACACACACACTCACTCACTCACTCTCACACACTCCCACACACACGCACACACACACATACACACACATACGCGCACGCGCACACATATACACACACACACACACACACAGGCGCGCGCGCACAAACAAACACCTTCGCGCGCGCACACGCATACATGTACGCACGAAAGGCGACTCCCGGTAAGGCGCACACTCAGCTCAATACTGCGGATGCTCACGGTGTCCATGTTCATTCACTCGCAAAAGTTCAAGGACTCAAAGGTCCAGCAATTTGAGGAAGTTCGCGCAATCACACCTTTATTACATTCCGAAGGCATATGGCAGTTGATGGACTGGGCTGAGCTGGATTTAATTCCTTAGCTTATGCATGTCATGTAGATGTCCTTAAGAGCGTCACATAATATGTCCGACAGCGCATGACAATTCCTGTCTTCTATTTTTCTCCTGTTTCTATTATTTTGCTTTGTTTTGTTCTGTTTTCCCTTTTGATTGGTAATATTCACTGTTTGTTTAATTGGATTACAGGAAAACTAGATGAGCACGGACATGGAAAATGGGAGGGGAAAAAAAGGGCAAGAGTGACAAGAGGATCACGGAATCCAAAACACGGCGAAAGGAAGCACTACATTGTGCACAAACATAGCAGATTAAACTGTTTGTTTTGTAAAAATGTTTATTGTTATATTCTCCCATCTTCATTTCGCGAGCACAAAAGGTACAGGTACGGGTACTGTACTTATTTCTTCATCAATTTACAATTTCTTGCATTCATTAAAAATGATTTTTCTTACAAGGAAAAGCGGCGGAGACCACCAAGCAAAAAGAAGAAAAGAGGGGGAAACCTATAATCTTACACTCATCAAATTCACTACCGAAAACGGCGTAAAACAATTCACCAGAAATTGCTTCGTGGTTTCCACTTCCTTTCCTCATAAGAATAATAGGATATCTAAGCATTAAACAGAAATCGAATTATGGAGCTTTAATGGGTTTCACCCCTCATGTATACGTAGTAGGTGCTATGCACTATGTATAGGTGCTCGTCTCCCACTCCCGGACAGTCTTGCATGGGGCGCTCAACCTCGCAAAGCCGATACGGACCTCCGCACTTCCGCTTTGCTTGGCACGCCTTCGGTTCAATCGGTCTATGACTACTATCCCTTCGCTCTGGAGGATGGGGGCCGGTTGGCGCCTATGGCGACCGAGTTGGTTGATCGTCTGGCTATTTGGGTGGCAGTTCGTCGCTTCCCTAGCATGGGTGCTGCTGACTTTCGTTCTTTGCGTTTTGAGAGTTATGTAAGTATGCAACACTTCGTTCGTTGAACTACTTCCGTTCCTTTTCGGCATTTTGGGGGGATGTGCGGCGAGAATTCATGCAACGTCTTTTTGTTGCTCTTCATGGTCCTTTGGGTTCCTTTCTCGGCGACGCTATGCAGGAGGGCAGTGCTGATGCTGTGGCATGCCTTCGTGTTCCCCTCGTGCTTAGGTTTTTCCCTCTTTTTTCTATTTGCTTGGTGGTCTCCGCTGCTTTTTCTTGTAATTGTTTTTCCATTAAGTTTCATCCCTCTCCATTAAAACACTTGAAGCACTTACGGGTACTGCTCTCGTACACGCAACAACCCTTCGCGCGCGACTTCTCACAAGTACAGGTACGTGGGCCACCCGTATATTGCGCCGGCTCGATAATATATTAAAATTTGAAATATTACAAGAAAAAGCAGCACAAGCCACCAAGCAAAAAGAAGAAAAGAGGAAAAAACCTAAGCCCGAGGAATAAGAAGGTATGCTAAAATAATTAGGCATGCCATCCTCAAAACAACATAGGATACATAGTCGCTAGCAGCAGCAGCGGCGACGCAGCCGGCGAGTGGGCGTCACCTCACCTCCGTCGGGCGATCAGGCAACCGGGTCTGTCACCCTGCCAACGTGCCGACTGCAGCGCTCCAGCGAGCCGTGCGTATTTAAATGTGCCCGGACTTTCTGCGTCAAAGCGTGAAAGCCCCTGTTACTGTTCAGTTTGGTTAACAGGCATCAAACAGACGGACATACGCGATTGTTGGTTCACTCTCCGCCCGTCGTCGTTTAGTTCCGTTGAATAAGCTTGCCAACGCGGCACGGCGGCACCTCTCCGGCGAAACCGACGCTTTCTATCCGGTAGCGGCGCCATCAGCCATCATCAAGGCCATGATGATGAAGGCTATGACCACTCCCGTCATAAAGGTGACACAACTCCATCTCGATCATATCATGACGATACCGCTCTTACTTTTAGAGGACGACCCACTCCAGTGTACTTCCTCCGCTTTACGCCTCTCTATCACGTCGAGCAAAACCAACTTCCGGAGTTTCATGCATCGTGACGTGGACAGGACTTGGTGCTGCTGGGCGGCGGGCACAGCCACGTGGAGACGCTCCGCAGCTTCGGTATGCGACCGGTGCCGGGCGTCAAACTGACGCTCGTGTCGAGAGACATCCACACACCTTACAGGTACGTCACACAGCACGCGCGCGCGAACTCGGTGCCTCTACTCACGACGTTCGGTCAGCAGCGCCCCGAACCCCACCACGCAAAGCCCCATTCCTTCCTCGCATACTCAGGCGACGTGACGCCGTGTCACCCTTTGCGATGGTGCTCGCAGTGGGATGCTCCCGGGCTACGTGTCCGGTTTCTACGCTTTCGACGATTGCCACATCGATCTGTCACAGCTCGCCAAGTTCGCTGGGTAGGGACCCTTCCCTCGTCTTCACCTGTCGACCCCAGTTTTGCGTGTCGTGCTGTCAGGTCGTCTAACAGGGGTGAATGAACTGTGCAGTGCCACCCTTGTGCACGCGGAGGCGATACATATTGACCCTCAGGTGACGCTGCGGCTCAAACCTGTGTCTCACTGGGTCGCAGCATGCCAGGGAAGCACATGCAGAGGGAGGGGGGGGGGGGGGGACTAAGGGGGGTAGGGAGATAGCTGCTTAAAGAGAACAAAGGGAAGCTGTTACACTTATATCTGGAAGACATTGTGTATGAGTTGATGATGTGCTTGACTGAGTAGTCGATGTGCTTGCGTGCTTGCGTGCGTGTGTGTGTGTGTGTGTGTGTGTGTGTGTGTGTGTGTGTGTGTGTGTGTGTGTGTGTGTGTGTGTGTGTGTGTGTGTGCGTGTGTGTGTGTGTGTGTGTGTGTGTGTGTGTGTTGGCGGTTGGCAGGGGCGCGAGTTGCGCTTTGAAAGCCGTCCGCCAATGCGATACGATCTTCTGTCAGTCGACATAGGCATCACGCCTGGCGCGAGCTCCATCCCTGGCGCGTCAAAGTATACCACCACCGTGAAGCCAATCAGCAGGTGTGGCTACATCCCCCGCCCCCCACGCAATCACACACGCACACGCACACACACACACGCACACATTGAAACATACTGACATTCATATACAGACACTCACTCACACACACACACACACACACACTAACACACACATACACACACACACACACACACACACACCACAAACCACAACCACCACCTCTACGAACACCACCACCACGGAACTTCGTCATGTCACTTGTATCTCCAGCCGAGAAGGAGAGAGCCGAAGTGCTGTAGTGTATTGTCGCAGGCTGGTGGAAAACATGGATGAGCTGCTGAAGCAGGCCAAGGAGAAGGCACTGAAGGTTTGCATGCCAAAGGAAGGGGTGGAACTGGGTGGAGAAGAGAGAGCGAGGGGTTGAGAAAAGGCTGCAACTGTTGTTGTGGTTGTTGCCCCTTTGAGGAGGGCTGTTGTTTTGTTTCAGTGAAAGATTCGTACTGAAGCTGTGAATGCCCCCCTTTTCGCCATCCCTGCTTGCCATGCATTCAGGTGGCGATAGTGGGTGGCGGGGCAGGTGGGGTGGAACTCACCTTGGCACTACAGCACAGACTGGAGGAGGATAGGAAGGCGGCCGGCAACCCTAAACACGGCCCCTCCACATTCTCGTGAGCCTCCCCCCCCCCCCCCCTCCCATTGCTAGCCACACAGACAGACAGACACACTCACACACACACACACACACACACACACACACACACACACACACATATCCTCACGCTGGCACACACACACACACACACAAACGTACAAAGTCACGCACTCACGTACACACACACGCGCGCGCGCACAAATTCACTCACGTACACACACATACTCACACACGTACTCTCACGCAGACACAAACACACATATATACACATTTTCTCACTCAGACACACACACACGCATAAATCACGCACTCGCGTACACACAAAAACCCTCACAAAGTCACTCATCTACACACACCCAGATATGCATGCGCCTATTCTCACGCAGACAGACACATACACGGACAAAGTCACTCACGGACACACACACACACACACACACACACACACACACACACACACACACACACACACACTCATTCACTCACTCACCCCCCCCCCCTCCCACACACACAAACACATAATTGGAGAGACAAGCGCTCCACGCTATTGTTTGTTTGACCTTATCAGCTGCTCCGATCGATTTTTCTCCCAATTCGTACTACAACTGAGCTGTCCACTGCTGCCCACACCGACAATGCAGACTCATCACTCGAAACGAAATCCTCACAACCCACCCCAAGTAAGCTCCCCCTTCCCCCTCATCTTCCCCGTCGGCTGATGTCTAGTAATACGAAACGTTCTCGTCCCTGCTTCTGAACTAATCAATAACACGCTGTCCCATTTACCATA
>JAPMLY010002877.1:0-34762 GCA_026401115.1 Tetraselmis chui | reverse complement strand
GCGTCGGTTTTTTTGCTATGAAGCTATCCCTAGAGGGGAAAAGGGGCAATTGAATATATATTGTGGATAATAAATGATATACTATTTGGATCCATTTTTTGTTTCCAAAGAAAGTAGGAGAGGGAGAGGGAGAGGGTGAGGGTGAGGGAGAGGGAGAGGGAGAGGGAGAGGGTGAAGAGAGGGAGAGAGAGATAGAGATAGAGATGCCGCGTCGGTTTTTTTTGCTATGAAGCTATCCCTAGAGGGGAAAAGGGGCAATGGAATATGTATTGTGGATAATAAATGATATACTATTTGGATCCATTTTTTGTTTCCAAAGAAAGTATCAACCAGTAAAGGAAAAAGGAACGCAAACACATAAGCAGTAGAGGGAGAGAGATATTTGTGTATAAGTAAGTTATGTAAGTATTTCTGTATGATTATTATATAAGTTATATAAGTCACAAATAATACTATTGGATTCAATATTTCTTTCCAAAGAAAGTATCAACCAGTAAGGAAGAAAGGAACACAAGCACATAAGCAGGAGACGGAGAGAGATATTTGTACATAACTAAATTATGTAAATAGGTATTTCTGTATGATACTGTATACCACTACTGTATTGGAAATATCAATCGGCTATTATTTTATTATATCAAAGCCAACACTTTTCTTATCCCTGAAAATGCGGAAAAACGTTCCGAATAACGGACAGTCAGTAGCCGAAGATATGACGAGTAATGCACGACATTTTCTGCCGGTACATTTGGTACGTTTTGGTACGTTTTGGTACGTTTTAGTACGTGGTTGTACGTTTGGTACGTTTCGGTACGTTTCGGTACGTCGGCATGCCGCGTCGGATTTTTTGATATGAAGCTATCCCTAGAGGGAATATCAACTGTAAAGGAACAGTTGAGGATGTCACTTCTTTAACCATCAGCAACATATTGTCTCACCTTCACGCTGCCATCCGACGGTTGCCCGCTGGCATGTGACCATGCTCCCACTAGAGGTTATGGGCCCTCGCTACTTACAAGTAGCACGCAATTTCATGCTCTAGTCAGTCATATTTTTTTCAACAACGTGCGAACCCCCCACCGCCGCAACCAGTTTTCACACCGCTGCCGCCAAGAAGTCCCGCGCGTCCGCCAAACATAGACACTCCGAGTCCCTTCCCCAACGGACGCCAGCCGACTACTAGCACGCAGCCTTCTCATTTCTACGACCACCGTGCTTATCACCCCCTGTTGGATAATCCTCCTGCTTCACTAAGCCGCCACACGAAAGTACACCGCGTACTCGCCGGAGGCCCACAGCCGTTGCCGCCTTTTCTAGCCGCGTACATGACTGTATACCATGGACACCCCTCCTTCCCCGCAGAACCTCCACCCCCGGTAATCGCGCCAAATCCAGAACAGCTCGAGTCCCGTGAGGATAGTCTCGGCAGGTATGTGTGCTCTTCAGCGCCGAAGTTCTGTGAATATATGACTTCCCGGTTATAGGATACGCTTTATGAACCACTTACGCGCTCTCGACCCGATATATGTACCTCCGTCTGCTCGAGGGTCCTCCTCCGCCAGACGCTCATGTTACTACTTCACATTGCCAATCCTTCCACCATCGCGTGAAGACTCTCCTAAATATGGCTATGGAAGAAGACCCCGCCATGATCGGCTATAGCCCTAACTCCGAGCACGATATGAGTTTCGTCACTAGAATCTCTCCGAGCTCGGATGCATGCTGGCGACCTCTAAACTCGTTGCTCGACCATGGGGGGCATCAACATGACCGTCAGCCTCACCCGGATCCTTCCGAGCAAACATGCCATAATTCAAACCCCGAAACTATCAGGAAATGTGTACGAATTTCACACGCGTGGTATCGGATCTTCTCAGATTCGTAAGTTTAAACCCTACTTTTCTTAGCCGGATCCACTCCATGTTCGCCTCCTCCTGCTAATTTAGCCCTAGTTAGTGAACGGGTGCATAGATACCTACTTACAAAGCAGTCTACGCGCTTATGGGCAGCAAAACGATGAGCTAGTTCCACCACACCCTTCCATAGCCCATACAAGGCTGCTCGTGTTGGTAACGTGCTTGCCGCTTGTTCAATATGTTGTTCGGCTGCTTGAGAAGATACCGCAGTGTGTCGTAGTCTATTACGACGAGGAACTTAGAGCAACCTTCAAGGTAACACCTCCAACGTTTTACTGCTTCGCATAAGGCCAAAGCCCCCAAGTCGTACGCATAGTAAGTGTTGCTACGCTAAGCTTGACTCAGCTTGACAGCTTGCGCGCCCATTGAGAGACTGTTGAAGTCCTCCTCCTTGGTCTTGTAACATGACTGTTGCAATGCCCAATGTCGAAGAATCTGTAGCTACGGTGAACATCGCGTCCGAGCTGACCTTCGGAAGGATCAAACTTGGCGCGGCAATGAGCCGTAACCTGAGAGTCTCGAAGGCTTCCAAACAAGCAGACGTCATCGTAACCTTTTGAGGTTGGGGCTTCCGTAGTAAGTCCATTAATGGAGCCGTAAGGTCGCTAAAACGATGAATGAACTTGGCGTAGAAGTTGCAAAATTGCGCGAAACTGCGAATATCCATTTGCGTCGTAGACACTGGCCAGTCTCCAACGGCCTCGACTTTCTTTGTCGAAACGGTAATGTTAGTAGTTACAATGTAGCCCAAGTAATCCATCTCTTGAAGTAGTCCTCTTTGAAACATTGAAGCACAAGACGCGGATGCTCCAAGTGCTCCTCTAGGGTGCAACTATAGACACAAACGTCGTCGAGGTACACCGTCACAAACTCGTGTTAAAAGTCCCGCAGGATGTCGTTCACCATCCTCTCGATTGTAGATGGTGCAATGCACATGTCGAATGGCATGGCGACCCCCTCCATCAGTCCATAAGGCGTTTTAAAAGCCACGTAACTCACATCTACAACGAGCTACGTGACCTCGTCTCTGGTTTCTTCGTTGTTTTTGCTGCTACGAAGGATCGAACTCTACAGACTTGTTGCCTCAAGTGGAATTTGCGTACAACGCTACAAATGCACTTGGAATTGAGCACGGTCCCTTCGAGGCCAATCTTGGCTTTTCTCCATAGGAGCCGCCTAACATATTGTTCAACATGTGACCTTCAATCCCAGTTTCGCAAGACGCTTCATAGCGATTAAAATGGTTACATGAATTACATGCTTTGGTCCAATCGGTGTTACAATTGCGCAAGGATGAAATGCAAGCTCGTTCAGAACCGTCGAATGCCCCACACTTCGCTCGAGGAATCAAGGTGAATGCCGTCACTATGAACCCCTTCCTGCGAGGGCAACCTAACCGCAAGTAACGCGACTTACGCCCTCATAAAGTACTCGAACTTGCAAGAAGCAAGAGGCGAGGTCGAGGTGTGTGTAAGAATTTGCGTCCTTCAACTCATCGAGGGTGTCATCCATACGCGGAAGTGGGTGTGCGTCCTTACGCGTAACCTCGTTAAGGCCACGGTAGTAAATGCACATGCGAAGAGAACCACCGGCATTACGCACCAAAATGATTGGGTAGTCAAATTCATTGTAACTGAGTCGAATTAAACCAGCATGCACTGCGTCTTTGAGCTCACGATGAAGCTCAACACGCTTTGCAAGCGACAATTTGTTAAGACGCTCATGTTCTATCGGGCTTGTTGTTTCAATGGGATGATCCCACTATCGGCTTACAAGCGGCGATGAATCCACGGGTTGCAACAAATCCGGGAAGTCATCGTAGAGTAACGACCGGAAGTTTGCACGTTATTTTGTAGTCAACTCCTCTCCAACATCAAATTCCGTTGGCTGTTCAGCAAGTGGCGTGATGTTAATCACGTAAAACTCAGCGTTACGTCCCCTACTTCGGCGCGACTTGCGCATTAGCTTTTGTACCTTGCCCGACGACATTAGTAGGCATCTAGGTCGTCGATCCTCCATCTGAATCTCGATTGTTGTACCGTCCACTAGCGTGAAGACACGTGACGTGCCGAACTGTGAAAAAGCTTGTTCGTCGTCCAACCATGGTAAATCGAGCACCAAATTAGCTGCAAGTATGTCACGCAGGACGTAAAAAGTCCGTTTGAATTCGTGTTTAGCCATCACGGAAGTAGTAATCTCGCAAATTATAGAGGACGTCATACGTTGACCGTTGGCGAGTCGAATTGGGGTCTTAGCCTTTGACTTACAAGTTAGTAAAGAAAAGGGCCTTACGAAGTCCTCGGACACGAAGTCAAGTGTCGGAGGAGAATCGACTAATCCGGACATTAGATGTCCGCCGCCACCATGAGTCTTCATGTCAAGCTCGGTTCGAATCAACGGGCGAGCTCCGGTGAAGTCAGTCATCAGGGGGGGGAGCATTCGAAACAAATTGTCGCAACGAAGCGATGGAAGTTGTCGGCTCGTCTGGTGGTAGATTTACCGATGTAGGTTCCACAACATATGTTCTCGGGGCTGAATCGTAAAACTCAAAATCAGCGTCGACAAACCACAATTAAACTGGCCATGGAACATCGACAACAACCTCTTGTTGAGTCGAGTCATTAACCGACTGACGAGTGAACAACTGTGCTCGCGCATGGAACTTTTGGTACATTGTCTAGGGTAGAGTGATGTTGTTGAACTTAGCCCACTTAGGTAGAACGAATCGAGCCACTGTAGATGGAGATGTACGCCGAGAACTCTTAAAATGGCATTTAATATGCTCTAGTAACTCCCAAGGTGGGTCGAAGAACACTCGCTCCCCACTCAAGTCCCTCTCGAAGACATAGCCACTCAGCGCACATTGAAGTAAGTCACCGTGCGAGTTAGGATCCTCGTCATCAACACATCCTTCCAAAGTGAAGTCGAATCGTGCATGCACATGAGCAAAAACGGAGTCGACCATCTTCCAATCAATCGAACGTCATGATTATACGGGTCTACCACTATCTCGTTGCTTGCTCTGACGACGACGACCATCTACTGATTTTACAAGTGTCGCTACTAAAGTCGGTGGAAGTGTCGAAGTAGAAACTTGCACCTCAATCGCAGACATTGCCTCAGGTCGATAAGTGGATGTAGTCATCTGCTCCTTTTCGTTCGAAGAGCAGCCACACCACTATCATTTCTGCTTGATGGGAGCGTCGACCGGTGTCTCGGGGCACAGGAAGAGACGGTGTCCTTTCATATGACACTTTAAGCAAAGTCCCTCCTCTTGGTGTCGTTTGCGCTCATGGGGTGTCAAAGCTCTAGCGATGGCGTCAAAATCAATTCGGCCAGTGTTTCGAGAAGTCCGCATGCGGCCTCGATTGCCACGACCATGACCATGGCCACGATTAAATCCGTCACCACGTTGTTGGCCATATCCTTCACCGGGTTCTTGACGCTTAGAAGCTGCCATTTTTTGGGTTGTCACGGGGTCGCGTCTGAATATGTCGACCACCTCAATATAAAGATGCTTGGCCAAAATTAGGCGAGTCGGTCACAAAGTCATTCAAGAATTTTTTAAACTCAACAAGTAGCATGACGTAGTCTTTTCGATGAGAACGATGATACGTGGCCTGAGTGTGGAGCTGAAAATTAGACAGACCTTTGATAAAGGCGACGCACTTGAAGACATCCGAAAATTGCTGTAGGAACCTGCGCAGGAAGTCTTTAAATAGCTGGGTGTAGGCGGCGTAAGTCCAAGAACCTTGCGCAAATTGCAGCATTTCCGTTATTGCGTCATCTCTGATGTTAGGCAGCAAAGAAATCTTACATGTCTATATAAGCAAACAGTCGAACGTGTGTAAAATGACAACATGAGTCTCACGGTTAAGCCACCAGCTGTTCAATGGAACGGAAAACTGTGACGTAACCCACACAACAACGTTGTACGTGTCAAGAGTTATGCCGAGCACGAGAAAACGCTGAGGTTGCATCTCAAACCAATGTTCCAACTTACGTGCGTCTTGTCGAAACTAAATTTGCGAAAAACCATCACTAAGATTGCGAAAGACCTAACGAATGCGAAAGACTGCACAAATTCAAGACTGATAGGGTGCGTTAATCGCAGCCTTACGCTGCGTCTCAATCAGTGTTACGGTCATGCCAACAAAGCTGATCGTAGGTGCCGGAACTCCCATGCGTAAATCAATCGGGATCCCACCACACACTTGCTTAGTGTAGCCTTTGATTAACATCCGAAGAGGACCACAATCGGCAGCAATAATATGAGGTGGAAAAAAAACGCATGAGTAACGACGTGCCCTCGTGGAAAAAAACTGTCGAGAAATCACAGCGCCTCAAAAAGATTCCCATTGAGCTACGTCACTCAAAATTAAGTAACTTGATGTACTTACGTTGAGTCTCCCAAGCAAGGCCCATCTTAGACGGCGTAAGCGACAACCCGTAAATATCAAAAGTACTAGGAGCGGTGTAGGTACCATCGGAGTGTACATTCGACTAAGCAATAACAGCTTGCATTACCTTAATTGACGTACGCAGATTAGTAGTCACGTACGGAACATCTACCGATGCCGAAAAGACGTCAACGAGTTGATGCTCACCAACAAGTAAATGTACGCGTACATGGTTGCTACTCGACAACGTAAGATCGTCGATGAGAGTTAGGCGAGTTTCCTCAAACAACAGTTTCCTCGAACGGCAGCGTCGATATGTGCTTCATTAGGCAAAATCGAACCGGCAAGAAACCATGTTTTACCAGTACGGGGTTTACGTTGCAACACGAGTTTGATGCCAAAGGCTTTCGAACCTCCAAATGGCACAACCACAACGTAATTACCGGGTCATAGAGAAACCCTCTCGAGTCAATCAAACAACGTCGAACTAGTCAAGCAATAGCGAAAGCGTATAGAGATCAATCGCACCGAAACCAATGTGGCAGTTTGCATGTTGTCGAGAGCTAATTGCTGACAGAAATAAGTTATGTTCCGTTTTGTTATGTTCCGATGTTGCTTTTGCATGTGGAAGTGTAGATGGAGAGAGATGGAAAATGCCTGACTATGAAGTGTTAACAATAGATTGCAAACAAACAAAGGGATTGATTAAATGGTTATGTCACTTCCCTCCACTACACTTAAATAGCTCTAGTCTAGATAGGTTCCACATGGTTATTTCGCATGGTCCTCGTGCAACGCGCTAGGGCTCTCGTAACGTTCTAAACATACTAGCGACGCGGCTTGTCTGTCTCGGGAAAACATACTAGCGCGTCATGTGCTAGCTAGATTAATTGTGCGTTCTTGTACGTACCGTGTGGCATTGGTAGCTCAATACGAAACAATACCCTCGCTAAATTGCAGTGGCGACTCACGCACGTTGTACGTCCTTCCGATGGAAAAGTACGGATCAAATTAGTAACGAATACATGTACAATGTATTGCAATGCATTGTTGCATGACTGTACTCGTCACATTGCGATATCTTTTGATTTGAATAGCCAAGGGGAAAATCAAGGAAAATGATAAGGGTCATAATTCATAAGGGGGATGTGCGGCGAGAATTCATGAACGTCTTTAAGGGTGCTCTTCATGTTACTTTGGGTTCCTATCTTCGCGACGCTTTGCGGGAGAGTAGTGCCTTCCTAGGGCAACTGTTCCTTATGCTAGGGCTTAGGTCTGTGGAGTTTTCTCCTCCTTTCTCCCTTTTGCTTGGTGGCGCTCACTGCTTTTTATTGTAAAAACGTTTCAATAAGGGTCATAACTGCCCGTAAGACTATGTTCACTCGTTATAGGGTATGGATGAAACCCTAATCAGCGTAAGCATTGCGTATCAAGGGCAGACCGTTACCTGCCAGTTCCACATCCTGGGGCGCAAAAAAAATCTAAAAGAAATATAGCAGACCGTTAAACCGCTTGGGGCTTGTAGGGTTGTAGCGATGCATGTCTCTTAAATACTCACAAAGATTTTTCCGAATAGATGCTACTCGGGTTGCTACCTTTCAACGGATGTACTTGTACTTGTGTTGCGCTGATCGTCTGCTTGTTGTTGCTTGAATCATTTCTGTCGATCGTTTCTTTGTCATTTTATTATCTCATTCGCGCTGTTTTAATCTCAGACTACGGTTACTATAATTTTTTATCGGCTCAAGGGTCGAATTAACCGCAGTTTTCTCGGCTTTATTTCCATACTAACTAGTACGTATTGAAATAAAAAGAAACGCGGTTTGAAGTACGTCTGCTGCTCCATCTGCTGCTCCAAGTCTGACGTCCGCGGAAGGTCGTTGGGCGCGAGAGAGGCAGGATGTCAACAACTACTTAGCAACGTTCACCGCACAAGTACGGCGAATACGCTTACTGGGTCCGCATTCAACACATACGACAGCATTGCAGCGAGTCATGTGGACTCGGGCAACCTGAGCGCGCCCCCGGTCCCTGTGTTCCTGGGTTCCGGGTTCTATCGCGGTGCCCCGCAAAGCCCGAGGGACCACCAACCGTTGCGCGACCACCACAGAATAACCCGTTGTGCAGCACTATTCTCCCGGAGGCACGAGCCTCGACGCCTGTGGTTCATAATGCTTGGCGATGGGGCGTGCAAACAAGTGCTACAGGGACACAACAACCGCGTGCGGGCTGTAACGGTTTGCTCCACCGGTAAAACGCTATACTCCGGTACGTTTATCCGTCACATACGATACACACATGTCGAGCAGAATGCGTGTAGCCCCTGATACAGCGTGGATACGCATTGCCGCGAGGGCTAACATTGCCGAAGGCTTGAGATAAGCTCTGAAAATTTGAAAGAATTGGTCGCGGTGCTAATTTTTGGGGGGTTTGTGCTGGTGGTTAAACGGCGCAGGGGGGGAGGACGGCCTAATTATAAAATGGTGCACCGCGACGGGCAAACAGCTCTGTCACCTCGTAGGCCACACCGACGTCACGTGGGCGTTGATACTCTCGCCCGATGGGGATGTGCTGTATTCGGGCTCAGCGGACTGTACCATCCGCGCCTGGGACACCCTGACCGGGGAGAACCTGCACGTCATCTACCCTCGACGGTCGGTGATGCTTTTTTTATTTAGCAACAGTGACCAATTTTATGAGTTTATTACTCACGCGGCGAATTCTTATGCACCCGCCGCCCTCTCTTAGCTTCTCGTAGTTCAAATTAATGCAACCCTCGCCCCTGCACTAACTCGGGTATCCCCTCCTGTGTAGGGGCTGGGTGCGGTCACTCGCGGTGTCCGCAACTGGCGGCACAGCCAATATGCGGAAAGTCGACGGGAAGCCGGAGCTAAAACTGTTCACGGGCTCGATGGGTTGGTTCATCGAAGCGCGAAGCACCGCACACAATAACCAAATCGTCCAACAAATCCCCTCGGGCGTGAGTTTTACCCCTCACGACCCTTTCCTACCTGTTGTCGCGTGTCTGTGCTTTAACCCACACTCAAACGACTAACCCAAATCAGCGCTTTTCGGCCCCGTCAGCAGATAGGCCTCCTTGACCTTATTCACGCCATGGCCGTCTCTGACGACGGCCTCACACTTTTCTCGGGGGGCACCGGCTGCGTCGCCCGCGCCTGGGATATCGAAAACGGCGAGTGTCTCTACGGGTTGGAGGCAAGTCCACGACTGTAGTTCCCATCTTACTTGTACTTATCTACTTATCGTTTCTTAGTTGTCGTCAATTGCCGTCGGTGAACCGCTCGTCCTCTACTTCATTCGCCACCCTATCTTTTATTCGATAATTCGCCAGACGCTCGAAGTCTATTGTAGTTAAATTGTATTTTAATCGTGAATCTGTGGGTAGTCGAGTGGGCGTTCTGCCTCGCCACGATACGCAACTCGAGGAATTAATGTCGATGGTCGACTACTTAAGTACGCTCGTGTTCGATGCGAATGACACCCAACTAAAACTGTGCTGCCGTTGTTGGTACTCGCAGGGACACACGGACACCATATTCTCCCTCTGCCTGTCCCATAATTCAACCCAGCTCTGGTCAGCCGCGGGCGACCGCAGCATCCGCTCATGGCGCCTCTCGGACCAACAGTGCCTGCAGGTCATCCGCTCGAGCTACTTGACCACCACTATCTGCGTCTCGAAAGACAGCCGGATGCTTTTCACGTCGCCGTACCAAAGCGGCGGGGTCGGGGTGTGGAACATTGACGCACGCGTGGGCATGGTGACCAGTCCCCGGAGGAGAAGGCCCACGCACCTGTGAGTCAAACCCTAACTAAATAATGTCTGATGAATTATCCCCTTTATCCGGCGAGAATAAAGGTCGTAGTTTGAATATGAGTTTAGGGTTCCGCTTCGAGCCCAGGTTCCGAGTAATATAGAATAAAAGTAAAATATACTTCCAAATTTAAAACCTGATGATTGTTTTCCCGCCTCTGTCTTTGTGGTTTTCGCTATATTTCATGAAATTGAATTCAAAATTTGTGAATTTAAAATATCAGATACAGAGACTTGATACTAGATACATCCCACGTACCCGTACCCGTACGGAAAATATGCAGATACTGCCGTATTTGCGGATACATATATACTAATTGAGTTAGATTTATTATGTGTTTGATCTAACATGCGCGCATTCAAAGTGATGTATTAGATATTTCATAGGCGCTTTTGATCGATATGTGGCGAACGGTGGTTGCTGAGCTGACGAGTATTTCCTGTGGTGAAAGATTTTCCGAGTATGAGCTCCGCGAGGCGATGAAGAATTACAGCGAGTGCGACCATCTGCTGAAGGGGCACTCCACGGATGAAGGCATCCACGGCCTCGTCTACTCTGACGAAACTGGGCGACTGTACTCCGCGGCTGGTGACTGCTCCCTCCGCGCCTGGCAGGTCTGCCGCCCTCTCCATTTCCCCTTTGCTATTGGCCTGTACGTAACATATGACTCGTACTCCATCAATTCATGTTTGCTCGTATTGTGCATGAGGTGTGTGTGTGTGTGTGTGTGTGTGTGTGTGTGTGTGTGTGTGTGTGTGTGTGTGTGTGTGTGTGTGTGTATTGGGAGGACAATCAACATTACGCTGGTGTGTTTGTGTGTGCCTGTTCTACATGCGGATGTATGAATTCTACAGTTTAAGTGAATGCAATGAATGTGTGCAGTTGTGCATGTGAGTACGCAGTGTTTGTACAAGTATTAATGGTGTGTTTCTGTTTCAACGTTTCTTGAAAGTATTTCTGATCGTATGTAAAATTATGCGTGTATGGGTATCCACATTTATGGGCGCATGTTTGTGCCACTGGGCAAGTTAATCTGCTTCATGACGCTCGCATGGCTCTTTTTTGTGTATTTTTGCTTGTATTGGGTACATTGAATACAGCCTACGCAACTAAGTATCGCGTCTATGCTATGCTCACTTTTATCATTTTTAGGAAAACATGCATGTTTGTGTGTATGTGCTTGTGTGTGTGTGTGTGTGTGTGTGTGTGTGTGTGGCGTGTGTATACGTGTGTGTGAAAATGACATGAAGGTGTGTGTAAGGCTGTTCAAGCGTAACTTCTTTAGTGTGTGTATGTGTGTGTGCGTTTGTGTGTTCGTGTTTGCGGACATATGAAATATGCCAGCGTTTATGTGCGTGCTCATGCATACTTATCTATGTGTGTGTATGTCTGTGCGTGCGCGCGAAAGCTTCATAATTCACGCATGAAGGAGCTTTCTATTATGCGTTGTTCTTAGGAGTAGTGGCTGTATGTGTGGCCCTCGTCTGCACTCGCTACCCAAGGCTCACCCAGCTGACCCTCCTTGTGTTGCGCCTCTTGTCCCCGAAAAGGTGGGTATCCCCAAAAAGTGGTCCCGTGCGCTCCACAGCTACTTCCCATCCACCTTCCGTGCCACAGTGCGTGAGGTGCTGCTGGTGGCTGGCTGCAGCAACGGCCGCTGCGTCAGTCAGCTTCAGCAGGCCGCCCCCGACTTCAACCTCCTCGCCAGCCTGCGCGCTCTGGAGCCTCAGATTATCGATCAGTTGGTTGAGTTGTTGGCGGAGCAGTTTATGTCGGAGGCCACAGCGGCGAAGTGACAGCCGCGGTGACAGCAAACACAAGCTATCTCCAGAATCTTTTGCAGGACTCACAGTCACACCACTTGACAGATAAACTCACGCTCTCCTCCCGTCTCTCTCTCACACACACAGAACTCTCTCACAAACATCCAACTTTCTGTCACAAACTCAATCGAATGCGCCCTCAAAAAAGAATATGTACAAATCAAAACTTGTGAGGTGCACCAACGCACACACAATAAAATTACTCTCACTCTCTCAATTCCAACCACACACAAACCATACATAGCCTCCTTCCGTACACAAACACACACACACCTCCCTCAAAAAAAGAATATGTGCAAAAAGACACAAACGAAACCACACGCCCTCTCTCCCCTCAGTTCCCCCGAAATCTGAGAGATACAAGCTAGCGCTCCATCTCCCTCCCTCGCCTCACTTGAACGCATTCGCGTTGCGGAAGAGGGGGCGCTCCGGAACTGAGTTTTACATTGAGAGTCAAATGTAAACATTCTTTAAAGCAGCCTTTCCCCTCTGACTACCTCATCACTCCTTGTCTTGCCCGTAATAGCACATCCCTGACAACACACACACACACACACACACACACACACACACACACAGACACACACACACACACTCACACAAGCACATATGACCTGAGTACCTCTCCCCGAGGAAAAAAAAACTGAATGATTACATTCGAGCTTCTCTTTAAAAATTTGCCATTCAACCCCCTAAATCCCATCTTATCACAAACGCTCAAACTCATTCTTCAGCGCCCGCGCACTGCCCCAGCATATCAAAAATTCATTCGAGTTGCACCGCGCATAATCATGTTCTTACACAAAAAAGTCCACACCAAAAAGAATCACTCTTTTTCATCGCGAACTCAGTCGCTCTCCTCCTCCTCCTCCTCTTCATCCTCATCACTCTCCTCCTCAGACTCTTCCTCCTCTCCGTCATCAATGAAGCTCGACTCGTACTCACTATCTTCCTCCTCCTCACCCGCCTCCACTGTGTGGTGCACCCTTTTGGCATGCACCGAGGCGCCCTCCCCCGCCATCACCGCCCCTACCCACTCCGAGTCCCACTTTTTAGTCAGCCGCCCCCTCTCCTCCTCCGACCAACACTCCAGCACCTTCCGCGCCTCCTTGTGCGTCAGCAGCGGGTCCGCCGTCTCAAAATACAGCGCCCCAATCACCTTTCGCGCCGTCTTGAAGCCGTCCAGTCGCGATAGAAACTTTCCCGTCTTTACAGGCGGCCAACACTCGGCGCACTTTATCAGCACCGACGCCTTCCGCTCCCCCAGCACCTCCACCAGCCGAGCCACGCCCCACTCCTGCACAATAACCCCCAGCTTATCACCCGACCACCCCTCCACCACCTCCCTCACTTTGTCCACCTCCCAACCCTCCATCAACTTCCCAAGCAGCCCCCAACAGGTATCGTCCGCCACCAGCGCATCCATCGTCTCGTCAAACTCCCCGTCCCATTTTCCTCCTCCCCTCTCCTCCTCCGTTTCCTTCTTCCCCACCGGTGCCAACAGCGCCTCCGCCTTCAGGCCCTTCACCACAGCCTGCAGCTCCTCCACCGCCACCCTCAGCTTCTTCGCCTCCTCCCTCGCCGAGTCCCTGTCCATCTCCAGCTCCGAAATCTTTTCCTCAATCAACTTCGATAGAACGCCCACCGCGCCCCCCTCCCCTCTCCCAGCTCCCCTCACCACCCCCGCCTCCTTACCCTCAACCCCTCCACCGCTGACACCCGCGGAAACAACAACGCCCTCATTTTTCGAAGGCGCGCCCTTTTTCGCGTCAGCACTCGACAAAGCGGCCGCGGCTTTGCCCTTTCCCCTAGACTTCCCTTTGCTTCCATTTTTTTGTGTAGTGCTTCCCTTCTTCGGCTGCTGTCCCTTCGCTGGCGCGTTATTAGCACCGTTGCGCGCGCTTTTGTCTCCTTTCCCGCCGTTATTTCCGACAGCACCGCCGGTTTTCGGCTTCTTAGCCGGAGACGGCGATACCGCCGCAGCCGTTGGGGTTGCGGAGTTACGTCCACGTCGACGTTTCTTCTTGTGCGAGCCCGTGCTGGTGGGCGTTTTGGTGCTGCCGGCGCTGTTTGGCGTCTTTCTGTTGTGCTGAGGAGTATTGTCCGTCGGCGTTGCCTTCGTTTGTCCAGACGACTTTGGGGTGTCTGCCGCTTGGTCCGCTTTCCCAGCGGGTGTCACGGCCTTGGTAGACGCAGGAGTTGAGGCGCCACCGCCATTGTTACGGCGGACTCGCTTCCGGGGCTTGCGTGCAGATGTGCTCGAGGGAGTCTTGGCGGGACCGGCGGGGGTGCCGGGTGTCTGCGGCGCCGCCTTTGCTGCCGGAGTGACGGCCGCCGAACTGTCGCCGCCTTTTTCGGACGTCCGCCGCCGTTTACGTCCGGCCATGCTGCAAAGGCAACCGTCGAGAGTCAAAGTTGAGGGCTTTTCAACTTAAATTTCGCTCGTCCTTTTGGTTCGGTGTCTCTACGTAAGGCAGTCACTGGTCGCCGGCGCCCCTGGTAGTCGAGTGAGTGGTGGTGACGGCGGTCTCGCGCTGTCGCGAGTCGTGCTGATGAGGGAAGGCGGAGCGTCGACAGCTCGCGCTGCTTCTTGTTTCGCGTTTGAACGGTCGAAAATTACTTACTAACGGCGACCATCGTCGCGCCCGGAACGTACCAGTTCAGGTATAGGTCCTGATTACAAATTCTAGGAGCACATACCGGTTCAGGTTGAGGTCCTGATTACAAACACTTGGGGCCATATGTATACGACTAGCCCAGCTATATATGTATGGGTCATAAATAAAATATATCGTTGTACAATAACGTGCTGCTATTTATTTGTTGCCCGTTTGTTTCCCCTTCCTTTTTCCCTGTCCGTGCTCATGCTATATTTGTTGTGCGGGGATGCATGGTATGCTCTATGATTTTTTATTAGCGACAACACGTCATTCTCGTTAACACATTTTGATGCAACTCATTGACACCTTGTCCTCACACATCCAAAGCTCCCCACCCAAATCGACGTGCAATAGCTAAATGTCAAGGAAAACATACGGATTGATCGAGACAGGCACTCACCTCCTAAAGTACGTCGTGAAGGTACCTACTCAAAAACAATTCAACAAAAACCGATAAATCGGTTGTTGGATCAAAGCGTACACAAATCTGCCATTAATTAAGGTCTTATGAATAGGGTTTAACGCCGGGGGGTCTCCTTGTCCATCTCTCTCCGTCGGCTATAACAACAAAATGTAAATTATACGTAAACATACAAGGTCTATCGCTACGATGAAAACATGAAAAGCAAAGTCTACCTCCACGATGGCGCGAAGCGCGACCCGCTCCCGCCGCTCGAGGGCGCTAATCAACCTAGTTGGTCAACATGTGCTTATCGAGTTGGGCTTGCCTGATCTGGGATGTTGTGCGACTCCGGTTATGCCGGAGGTAAGGGGGAAAGGCAAGCGAAAAAACCCTCGCTAAGGATGTCCAAGGCCCCGACTCGATCTACGCACACCCTCGTCCGAGATGATAGCCGCTCCTCCCGTCGCAACCCTCTTCCTAGCGTAGGCTTCCCCGCCCTTCTATCAGGTGGGGGAAGTGCATATCGTTAACTAGTTGCCGTCTATCGCTCTTCCCGTCGCGTGTGTCATGTCCCGGTCGGTTGCCATCTGTTTCCGGCACCGGTTGATCCGTGCGATACCGCCCGTACCCTCCCCTTGTTGTTTACGTTGCAAGGGGGGCGCGTATTTGACGGTGTGCTTTTGCGATAACCCTAGCACACCACCGAATGCACTCCTATCGATGGTGGGTACCGACAAGGGGAGAGGTTGGGTGGGGAAGTCAAATCGAGACTCCGACCTCAAAGATGCACGGAACGAAAGCTTTTACAAAAACCTTCCGTACAAGGTAATCCCCGCGGCGGCCGATATAATATCGGCACCGCTAGACCGTGCCGCTCCTCTCGCCGCGGTAGTCCTCCTCGTTCTTGGTGTTGAGCTCCGCCTCCGTGGATGGGTATGTTAAACCGTGCACACACGATCAGTAAGGAAGGTAACTAACGCATACGTAGTTACAGTCACAATCACGCAAAGGGACAGTCACAGAGACAACCAGCCCGAGGCGTGGTGTCGGGACAACAGAAGTGTTGGAGCAGAAGCCTAGCGACAGCTCTGTACCAGTACAAACAGGTTATCGGTATGTCCGATCTAGACATGTACTAATCATATCTAGAATAGCTTACAGTAGCTATCTGCAACTAATAACTAGAAGGTATTACTTACAACACTCCCCCTGAAGGTAGCTACGGGATGAAGCGTTGCATTGGGTCTTGTCCTCCAAGGATTGCACTTCGGTGTCTTGTGAGTGCTGGTCCTGGGAGGGGCTTGGTGAACATATCAGCCACCATCTGGTCAGTGGGGAGGTACCTCAACTTGATGGTTCCCTGCTCCACATGGTCCTTGAGGAAGTGCCACTTCAGACCGATGTGTTTGGTCTTCTCGCTGACCAAGGCGTTCTGGGAGTACGCGATGGCGCTTTGGTTGTCCTCCCAGATGGTGGTGGTTTCGGTGATGGGGGCGTTAAAGATCTCCCCCAGGAGTTGTCGGAGGTGGAGTCCCTCCTTGGTGGCGTCGGCCGCAGAGTAGTACTCGGCTTCACACGTGGATTGAGCCACACAAGTCTGTTGTTTGGACTTGTAGCTTACTGGCCCGCGTCCGAGGGTGAAGAGATAGCCGGAGCGAGACTTGCGGGTGCTGCTGTCGTTGGCCCAATCAGCGTCGGCAAAGCCTGTGAGTTGGAGACTGTGGTCCGTGCCCCCCCCCAACGTCAGGCGCATGTCGATGGTGCCATGGAGGTATCGAAGGACCTTCTTCAGGGCCTGAAGGTGGGCTTCCGTGGGGGAAGCTTGGGCTGAGCCGAGGATGCTCAACGCCGTGGAGACATCGGGGCGCGTGCAGACGGCCGCGTACTGGAGACTGCCCAAGAGGCTTGGGTAAACATCCTTGGCCACGCCGGTGAGATGGGGCGAGGACATGTGCGCGAGGCCGGCGAGGAAGCCAGGGTCCATGGGAAGGGACGACGGTCGAGCGTCGGTCATGTTGTACTTGGCGAGGACATCGCGCAAGTACTTGGGTTGGTCCAAGGAGACGGTGCGTGCCGAGCGGTCACGGGTGATGTGCATGCCGAGTAATTGGGAGAGGTCGCCGAGGTCCTTGATCTTGAACCGTTCTCCGAGCTTGGCCTTGAACGATGCAAGCCATGCGGTATCATTGCAGGCCGCAGGAATGTCATCGACGTACAGCGCGATCATGGCGAAGACGTGGCCGGTGCGGAAGATGTAGATGCAAGGGTCAGAAACGCACTGTTGCCACCCATTGTCGACGAGCCAGGCACGGAGGAGCATGTTGAACTCGCGGGGGGACTGCTTAAGGCCGTAAAGGCAGCGCCTGAGGTGACACACTTTGGACGTGCCATCGCTGAAGCCGAGGGGCTGGCGGATGTACACGTCTTCCTTAATGGGTGCGTAGAGAAACGCAGTGTCGATGTCAAGTTGGCAGAGCTCAAGGTCACGGGCGGCTGCGATGGTCAGGAAGAGACGCAGGCTGGCCATGCGGATGACAGGAGAGAATGTCTCAGTGTAATCTAGTCCAGCGCGTTGGCTGCACCCTTTGGCGACGAACCGCGCTTTGAAGCGGGAGACGTCACCGGCGGTGTCAGACTTAACTTTGTAGATCCACATGCTGTTAACTACCATGCGACCCGGGGGAAGGTCAACGAGTTCCCAAGTGCCGTTGTCCATGAGGGATGAGTACTCCTGCTGCATAGCGGCTTGCCACTGAGGGGCCTGGGCGCTGTCCAAGGCAGCTCGGTACGATTTCGGCTCCACACACTCCCGGGCGGACAGGAGGGCGACGGCAGTAGGCGATGTGCCGGCAGGTGTGTGAGGGGGACCAGTGATAAGGTTGGGAACGTGAGGGCGTGTGAAGATGTCCTCTTTGGCTTTGCCCTGTTCAGGGTCACAACACGCCGTCACGAGGGTCAGGGGGAAGTCGGCCACGTGGGCAACCATTTCGCCGTAGCGTAGGGGATGAGAACGGAGCCGAGTTTGGCGAGGGGCGGCATGAGGGGGCATGGGGTCTGGCAATGGTATGTCGATGGGGTGGGATTGGAGTGAGGTGGCCGGTGCGTCATCCGAAGGGTTGGTGATGGTGGAGTCGACGGAGAGTTGTGCGCCGAAGCCCGGGGTGTCTTCTTGAAAGACAACATGGACGGAAGTGGTGATTCGGCGGGTTTCCGGGTTGTAAACGCGGTACCCGGGTGCGTCATTGGGGTAGCCGACCATGACGCCACGAAACGCCTTTTCACTGAGTTTTCGACGCAGTTTGTCAGGCACCTTGGCGAAGACGGTGCACCCGAAGACGCGAAACTTGGAGGCGTCAGGCACAGACGACGTGAGGAGGGTAAGTGGGATGCCACCGGTGGGGCCGACTGAGCGACTGTACGTGCGGTTGCGGAGGTACACAACAGTGCTGACAGCGCATGACCACATGGAGTTGGGAACGGCCATACTGTGGAGCATCGCTGACGCATTGTCCCGGATAGTGCGCCAAGGACGTTCGGCTTTGCCGAGCATGTGGTGGGCGTATGGGGCAGAGAACTGGACCCCAACGCCGAGCTGTGCGCACATCTGGCGGGTTGTTGCAGCCTCAAAGACAGAGTCCATGTCGAGGAGGATGTTTTCCAACTCCGAGCACGCATCGTCTTTTGACTTGAGGAACCGCACCCACATGTAATGGGTGTGGTGGTCAATGACGAGCAAGCAGTAGCGGAGGCCATGTGGGGAGGGGACGTTGACCGGTCCCCACAGGTCAGAGGAGAGGTTGAGGAGGGGACGAGAAGGTTTCGCGCATGCACTGGTGTTGCGCGGTGCAGCTGTGGCCTTGTGTAACAAGCATGAGTCGCAAGAGACATCGGTTACAGAGCTGGCTAATGCAGGGCTAGTCGGGACACCGTGCGTGTGCTGGGCCCGCAGGCTTTGCATGTTCAGGTGTCCAAACCGACGGTGCCACAGTGTAGGGTCGCACTGGGCAGCAAGGGCAACACTAGGGGAGGGAGAAGTCACTCTCATCGTGGAGGTACTGGGGGGGGGCTCTGGCTTGTGGGGGAGGAGGTAGAGGCCGTTTCCGGAGGGCTCTAGCACACCCATTCCTGTGGGCACCACAAGTAAACCAGTGTCAGAGTTAGAGGGGAAGATGAATTCACAACCGCTGTGGGTCTGCATCCAGCTGACACTAAGTAACCGGCCGATGCGTTGAGCAGAGCGAGAGGACAAGTCAGGGGTGTACAACGCATGGACAGTGCGATGAATAAGTACGCCTGTGTCAAGTCGGACTGAAATTCGGACGGAGCCACTGCCCTTGACGTCAACACCAACCCCGCCAACGCGCGAGGGAGCGGAGGGGGGTGTGAATCGTACGAAGTCGCCTTTAAACGCGGTGAGGTTGATCGAGCAGGCGGAATCGACTACCCAATACTGTGAGAGGTTACGACCGGGGGTGAGGGAGGAGGAGAAGGCTACGGAGCTGAAAGGCACACTCACCTCGGTGTCATCGTAATCATCCGTGCATTCTTCGAGGGTAGGCAAACTGTCAAAGTCATCGGCGGGGACGTCGCTCAGCACAGCGGCGTGCGCAGAGTGAGAGCCACCAGCAGGGGTGCCGTACTTCTGAATGATCATTTTGCGCTTCGCGAGTGTCCACCGCAAGAGGGCGTCATCCGGGGCATTGCAAGAGGACAAGATGTGGTCCGGGCTGCCGCAAGCGGAACACTTGGTGGGCAGGACGCGACCACCGCGAGGGACACGTGGAGGGTGGCCTCGACCGCTGTGTGATCCGCGGCCAGCAGCGACAAACGCGGAGATGGGAGGCGGTGAGGTGTGGGGAGCTGTTGCGGCCGGGGCGTCGTCCTCGTCCATATTGTGCGCCAGGTGGAGGATGCTGGCCATCACGTCATCAGCGGACAACAGGTAGTCTGTGTCGAACGCGTTGATGACGCACTGTTTGGCCTGACCGTGTGGGCCGTTGCTGGAAATACCGCGCAGCATGAGGAGACCGAGGTTGTGGGGGTGAATGGCAGCGGAACCATCGACCATCTGACATGTCTCGTTGTAGTCGTCGAACGTCTGTCTCATGTAGTGGACATAATCACTGAGTGACTGTCCGGGGCGTTGTCTGACCATCAAGTTGTCCAGTAGCGATGGGGGTTGAGCTGCGCGTCGTGACGACGCACAGCGAAAGAGGGGTCCGCAGGGGCAGCTACAGGACCAGCAGCAACAGCCGCAGCAGCAGCAGCCGACTGAGCGTCCAGGCGGGCGTTTATGAGCGCCATTTGTTGCAGGACGAGTGCAAGGGTAGCAGGGGTGGGACTGACAGAGCTCTGTGGAGAGTCGAGGTCAGGGGAAGCAGGAGGCGAATCAGGTGGGTTGTCGACAGAGCGAGTTTTTGGCGCCATTTCGACACAGGGCGAGAAAAGGAAAAGAGCCGAAAAAACAGGCAGCGGTAAAAACCGCTAGCCGGACGTGTGCCTAACAGCGGTATGCAGAGAGACGGCCTGATGCCCGCCGACCCCTCGGCTTGATGCCCCGGGGTGTCTCAAAGCACCTTTTCTGTGTCCTCCACCCAGTGTGGGGCACAAGTCGGGGCCACGGCCAGTGCAGGTGGGACGATGCGGCGGCGGCTGAGTCGCTACGATAATATATTAATTAAAACAGTAATCTAAGGCTGTCGTGCACTCTGTATATGTATAGTCACCCGATAGTGCGCCCCCCCCCCCGGTCTCCAGCTTGGACCTGTATGCACCCTGTCCACACACGACGAGTGCGTCGGTGTGGGTGGCTGTCTGGCGTCCTCGAGCGGCTGACTTAGGTGGGATGGATGTTTTTTAAACGCTGGTTATACTGGCGATACCGCCGACTACAGGATGAAAGTACTAGGTATCTATGAAAACTTGCCTTCTTCGGGAGAGGTGGCGATGGCAGCTCGCCGAACCAAGTTGTCGCGCGTGAGTGACGTGAGGCGAGGGCCCATAACCTGTTAAACCGTGCACACACGATCAGTAAGGAAGGTAACTAACGCATACGTAGTTACAGTCACAATCACGCAAAGGGACAGTCACAGAGACAACCAGCCCGAGGCGTGGTGTCGGGACAACAGAAGTGTTGGAGCAGAAGCCTAGCGACAGCTCTGTACCAGTACAAACAGGTTATCGGTATGTCCGATCTAGACATGTACTAATCATATCTAGAATAGCTTACAGTAGCTATCTGCAACTAATAACTAGAAGGTATTACTTACAACAGGGTATGCTCGACATCATGAGCAATGGTCGACGTCGAGCGATCGCCCTTCCCTAGCGATGCTTCCCGGTTGTCCGCCGCCAGCTCCAACACCCGCGCCCTACCGTTGATCCGTCGGTACCCTTGTCGCCACAAACGGTTTTACACGCGCCGCCCCCGCCTCCTTATCGGGAGAGTATCTGAGAGTATTCAATCTTAAAAAGACATATCGGATTGGTTGAGCGGGAGATCTTAGTGCTACAGTGTTATCTTAGTACGGATATTATGTTTTCCAAAACCCTCCTTGTAGAGCTTCAAATGATGATCGGCGACCGCCGTTGGCGCAGCGGCGGCGATCCCGGACGAGGATGCGCTCGCACGCCCGTCGGCATCCTCTCACTATTGAACCATGCAAACACAGTTAGTGTGGAAGATAACTTACGCAAACGTAGTTACAGTCACAGTCCCGCAAACGGAACAGTTACGGCGACAACCAGCCTACAGGCGTGGTGTCGGGACAACAAAAGTGTGAGAGGTGTAGCCTAGCGACAGCTCTGTACCGAGTCAAACAGTTTATCGGTATGTCCGATCTAGACATGTACTAATCATATCTAGAGTAGCTTACAGTAGCTATCTGCAACTAATACGTATACGGTATTACTTACAACACTCCCCCTGAAGGTAGCTACGGGATGAAGCGTTGCATTGGGTCTTGTCTTCCAAGGATCGCACTTCGGTGTCTTGCTAGTGCAGGTCCTGGGAGGGGTTTGGTGAGCATGTCAGCCACCATCTTGTCAGTGGGGAGGTACCTCAACTTGATGGTTCCCTGCTCCACGTGGTCTTTCAGGAAGTGCCACTTCAGACCGATGTGCTTAGTCTTCTCGCTGACCAAGGCATTCTGGGAGTATGCAATGGCGCTTTGGTTGTCCTCCCAGATGGTGGTGGTTTTGGTGATGGGGGAGTTGAAGATTTCCCCCAGGAGTTGTCGGAGGTGGAGTCCCTCCTTGGTGGCGTCGGCCGCAGAGTAGTACTCGGCTTCACACGTGGATTGAGCCACACAAGTCTGTTGTTTGGACTTGTAACTGACTGGCCCGCGTCCGAGGGTGAAGAGATAGCCGGAGCGAGACTTGCGGGTGTTGCTGTCGTTGGCCCAATCAGCGTCGGCAAAGCCTGTGAGTTGGAGGCTGTGGTCCAGGCCCCCCCCCAACGTCAGGCGCATGTCGATGGTGCCATGGAGGTAGCGGAGGACCTTTTTCAGAGCCTGCAAGTGTGCCTCGGTTGCCGAGGCTTGGGCAGAGCCGAGGATGCTCAACGCCGTGGAGACATCGGGGCGTGTACAAACGGCGGCGTACTGCCGCCGATACTCATCTATCAGGAAAATACAGATAGGGGAGTGGAAGTAGTGCACCGACCACAACCTCTCACACACAGCTCGATTGATTAGGGACAAATGCACACCCCTCGCAAATGCCATCCGAAACCACTGGCCAGGTACCGAAGTCGACATCTTACCCATAGTCATGAGCCGCACGGGCACTCCGCACTCGTCCACCATAGCAAGTCTCACCTCTCTCCTCACCCTCCGCACCGACCCTCCCGACAAACTCATCTCCAAAGCACGACTCGACACATCTCGCATCCTTTCTTCACTCCATGCACACACCGTCCAATGGCTGCATTATCTCCTCCTTGTCTACCGCACCAAATCACGCACGACCACTCGCCGAGCCTCCGCATAACGCACCTCCCCAAGCCATTCTTGCACACCGCCTTTAAACCGCTTCAGACCCTCCCCGGGGGGGAGTAAAACCCCCGACCACACTTGGAGAGGTTGGACATAGGTGGTTCACGGTCTAGCCCTGACTTGTAAGTTCCCTGTTTGACATAGTTGGGAGGGCCCAGAGACAACAGCCGACGCATCCGGCTTTTTTTGGTGAAAAACCGGCGCATACGGTACATGTTGTAAACAATTCAATTTCAATTTCAATTTCGGCGGCGTACTGGAGGCTGCCCAGGAGGCTTGGGTAGACGTCCTTGGCCACTCCTGCGAGAGAGGGCGAGTTCAAGTGTGCAAGGCCGGCGAGGAAGCCCAGGTCCATCGGAAGGGACGACGGCTTAGAGTCGGACATGCCGTACTTGGCGAGGATGTCGCGCAGGTACTTGGACTGGTCTAGCGAGATTGTGCGCGTAGAGCGATCGCGGGTAATGTGCAGGCCGAGGAGTTGGGAGAGGTCGCCTAGGTCCTTGATATTGAACCATGCTCCGAGTTGGGCTTTGAACGATGCGAGCCAGGTGGCATCATTGCAAGCCGCGGGAATGTCATCGACGTACAAGGCGATCATGGCGAAGACGTGGCCGGTGCGAAAGATGTAGATGCACGGGTCGGAGACGCATTGTTGCCATCCATGGTCGACGAGCCACGCACGAAGTAGCATGTTGAACTCGCGGGGGGACTGCTTAAGACCGTAGAGGCAACGCTTGAGGTGACAAACCTTGGACGTTCCATCGGTGAAGCCGAGGGGCTGGCGGATGTACACATCCTCCCGGATGGGGGCGTAGAGAAACGCTGTGTCGATGTCAAGCTGGCAGAGTTCAAGGTCGCGGGCGGCTGCGATGGTTAGGAAGAGATGCAGGCTGGCCATGCGGATGACCGGGGAGAAGGTCTCCGTGTAGTCCAGTCCAGCGCGTTGACTGCACCCCTTGGCGACGAACCGCGCTTTGAAGCGGGAGACGTCGCCGGTTGTATCCGACTTGACTTTGAAGATCCACATGTTGTTAACGACCATGCGGCATGGGGGGGAGGTCCACAAGGTCCCACGTGCCGTTGTTGATGAGGGAGGAATACTCATGTTGCATAGCGGCTTGCCATTGGGGGGCTTGGGCGCTGTCCAGCGCAGCCCGGTAGGATTTTGGTTCCACACACTCTCGGGCGGGGAGGAGGGCGATGGCAGTAGGGGACGTGCCGGCAGGTGTGTCTGGGGGACCAGTGACAAGGTCGGGGACGTGAGGGTGCTCAAAGATGTCCTCTTGAGCTTTGCCTTGTTCAGGATCACAACACGCCGTTACGAGGGTTTGTGGGTAGTCGGACAAGTGGGCAACCATATCGCCGTAGCGAATGGGGTGGGAGCGGAGCCGAGCATGACGAGGGGCTGCCGGGGGGGGAAGGGGTGTGGGTAATGTGAGGTCAATGGGGTGGGACAGGGGTGAGTCTGCGCGTACGTCTTCCGAAGAGTCGGTGATGGCCGAGTCGACGGAGGGTTGTGTGTCGAAGCCTGGTGTGTCTTCCTGAAAGACAACATGTACGGAAGTGGTGATGCGACGACTGCACCCCGACGCCGAGGTGTGCGCACATACGGCGAGTGGCAGCAGCTTCAAACACAGAGTCAGAGTCAAACTTGAGGACCGGTGCGAACGCGCCCGTCTTGGAGTGATGGCGGGCATGCAAGTGTTTGATGTCCAAGAGGATGGTTTCCAATTCCGAACATGCGTCGTCTTTAGACTTAAGGAACCGCACCCACATGTAGTTGGTGTGGTGGTCGATGACGAGCAAGCAGTAACGGAGGCCATGTGGGGAGGGGACATTGACCGGGCCCCAGAGGTCAGCGGACAGGTTGAGGAGGGGGTGGGATGGCTTCGCGCAAGCGGCTGTGTTGCGTGGTGCAGCTGTGGCTTTGTGAAGTAAGCAAGAGTCGCAAGAAACTTTGGTTACAGCGCTAGCTAACACAGGGCTAGTCGGGACACCGTGATTATGCTGGGCCTGAAGGCTGTGCATGTTGAGGTGGCCAAACCGACGGTGCCACAGGACGGGATCACACTGGGCAGTGAGGGCAACTTGAGGTGAGGCGTCAAGTTCCGCCGGTGCGGATGGGCTGGAAGGGAGGTCCGGCTGGTGGGGAAGGAGGTAGAGACCGTTTCCGGACGGTTCTAGCACACCCATGCCTGTGGGTACCAAAAGCAAACCAGTGTCAGAGTTGGAGGGGAAGATGAATTCACATCCGCTGTGAGTTTGCATCCAGCTGACACTAAGTAGTCTGCCGATACGCTGTGCGGAGCGAGATGATAGGTCAGGGGTGTAGAGTGCATACACAGTGCGGTGAATGAGCTGGCCAGAGGCAAGTCTGACAGAAATCCGCACTGAGCCACTGCCCTTAACGTCAACGCCGACACCGCCCACGCGAGAGGGAGCGGAGGGGGGCGTGAATTTAACGAAGTCATCTCGGAACGCGGTGAGGTTAATCGAGCAGGCGGAATCAACGACCCAAAACTGTGACAGGTTACGACCCGGGGCGAGGGAAGAGGAGAATGCCACAGAGCTGAAAGGGACACTCACCTCGTCGTCATCGTAGTCATCAGCGCAGTCCTCGAGGGTGGGTAGGCAGTCGGTGTCATCGGCGGGGGCGTCGTCGGCAGGGACGTCGCTCAGCAGCGCAGCGTGAGCAGAGGGGGTGCCGTCGGCGGCGCCGTACTTCTGGACTGTCATCCTACGCTTGGCGAGATTCCACTTAAGGATAGCGTCATCCGTGGCAGTGCAGGCGGACATGAGATGGTTGAGGCTGCCACAAACGCCACACTTGTTGGGTCGATGGCCGCGAGGGTTACGGTGTGATGGGCCTCGACCGCTGTGCGAGCCGCGGCCCGCAGCGACGAACGCGGAGATGGGAGGGGGTGATATGGCCGGAGCGGGTGTGTCCGGGGCAGGGTCGTCGTCCATGTTGTGCGCGAGGTGGAGAATGCTAGCCATCACTTCATCAGCCGACATGATGTAGTCCGTGTCAAAGGCGTTGATGACGCATTGCTTCGCCTGACCGTGTGGGCCGCTGTTGGAAATACCGCGCAGCATGAGGAGACCGAGGTGGTGGGGGTGGATGGCAACGGAGCCATCAACTAATTGGCATGTGTCGTTGTAGTCGTCAAAGGTCTGGCGCATGTAGTGGACATAGTCACTGAGTGACTGACCAGGGCGCTGTCTGACCGTCAGGTTGTCCAGGAGGGACAAGGAGCGAGCAAAAGACCGGCAGTCGAGGCGTTCACACAGGATGTCCCACGCGGCAGCGGCGCAGTCAGGGCGGGCTGGAGAAACGCATTTCATCGCTTGGTCAGCGCGCTGATTCGCGCTGGCTGCATGGAGAAGCAGCGTGTAGGCGTAGTGCTGTGCTGGTTCGTCGAGCCAAACGCCGGAGTCGCGGATGGCCAGCTGTGGAATGAGGTATGCGGCCTTGATGGAGAGGAAATTAAGGAAGGTCCTCTTCCATTGCTTAAAGTCCGTGGTCGGGCCCATGACGGGGACCGACATCTTCATGGACCGGTTGAGGGCGTCCTTGTCGAAGCCGGGGGCTTCGTGTGCCGCCCGGCCGATGACCACCGGGTCAATAGTGGGGCGACGACGGCCACGGGTGGCGGGGTCGCCATGTTGGACTGGGGGAGAGTGCCGGCCATGAAAGGGAGGAGGTGGGCCACCGGGAAAGGGAGAACGGCCGGCCATGGGACGCGGCGGGCCGTACGAGGGCGGGTGGTCACGGTAGGGGGGGACGAGGGTAGAGGGCGCCTCCGGGATGTGAGGGCTGGGGTGGTGAAAGGCATATCCAGCGGGGGGGAAGGGAGGAGGTGGTGGGAGGTGATCAACCTGGAGGGCGTGACGCGAGGGGTCGTGGTGCGCATCGGCACGCGGGGGCTCGCGGGGCGCATCGTGACGGCGCTGTGCGACTGTGGGGTCGCCAACAGGAGCTGCAGGAGTAGCAGCAGCGAAGACTGTTTCTGCGTCCGGGGGGACGTATCCATACTGGGGATGTGCAAGCAGGGGGAGGGTGTGCACGTCGTGGCTGTCCCGGACGGGTTCGAGCTGAGCATCGTGGCGGCGCTGAGCTACAGGGGGTGCGGATTAGCACCCGCAGCAGCAACAGCAGCAGTCTCGGCCGACTGCGAGTCGAGACGAGCTGTTAAGCGCGCCACTTGCGCAACGAGCAGCGCGAGAGTATCCGGGGGGTGATCGAGGTTGCTCTGTCGAGAGCCTGAGTCAGGGGAGTCAGGAGGTGAAACAGGCGGAGTTTTCGGCGCCATTTCGACAGAGGGCGAAAAAGAAAGAGCTGGATAAAAAACAGGCAGCGGTAAAAACCGCTAGCCGGACTCGTGCCTAACAGCGGTTTGCAAAGAGACGGCCTGATGCCCGCCGACCCCTCGGCCTGACGCCCCGGGGTGTCTCAGTGCACCTTCTCTGTATCCTCCACCCAGTGTGGGGCACAAGTCGAGGCCAAGGCCAGGACAGGTGGAGCGCTGCGCTGGTGGCTGAGTCGCTAGGATAAGATAAAAATAAAAAGGTAAGCTACGGCTGGCGTGCAACCTGTGGATGCGTATTCACCCGATGGTGCGCCCCCCCGTTCTCCAGCTTGGACCTGTGTGCACCCTGTCCACACACGACGAGTGCGTCGGTGTGGGTGGCTGGCTATCTCCGTCGAGTGGCTGACTTACGAGGGGTGGTGGCGGGTTTTTAAATTGCAGTTTATACTGGCGATACCGCCGACTACAAGTTCAAAGTACTAGGTGTCTAGATAAACTTGCCTTCTGCGGGAGAGCTTTCGATCGCAGCTCGCCGAACCAGGTTGTCGCGCGTGAGTGACGTGAGGCGGGGGCCCATAACCTATTGAACCATGCAAACACAGTTAGTGTGGAAGATAACTTACGCAATCGTAGTTACAGTCACAGTCCCGCAAACGGAACAGTTACGGCGACAACCAGCCTACAGGCGTGGTGTCGGGACAACAGAAGTGTTAGAGCTGCAGCCTAGCGACAGCTCTGTACCGAGTCAAACAGTTTATCGGTATGTCCGATCTAGACATGTACTAATCATATCTAGAGTAGCTTACATTAGCTATCTGCAACTAATACGTATACGGTATTACTTACAACACTCACCCCCCCGCGGTTGGCGTTGGAACCCCCGTAGCCGTGCTAGGCTTGGCACGATAGGGGGCTAAGAGGGCCGACAGCGCGATCAGCGGGATCAACGGCTCTCGGGAAAGCCATGTACAAGCCATGTACAAAGGGCTTTTGAAAAAACAATTTCTGTGCAATACCGGCGCCAAGAACTCCCGCTCGGGGCGTCCAATATGCTTTTTTGCGGTTAGATACTCGAAACATTCCTACACTCGGGGGTGGAGCATGTACCTCATGAGCGTTTGGTGGCGAGGCATGTACGGCCGGATTAGCGGTGGGACGCGGGCGTTGCAATAGGTGGTGGCCAGCCGAGAAGCAACGCCAAGAAAGGGCGCTCGCTAGCCGTCGACCAACCTTGTGCCAATCGAGCCTTTCCGCGGGTGAGGCACGACAAGTCACATGCCGGTGGTCGGTCGCAAGCGGAGGAGCGGCTAGGTGAGGCAGCGGAGATCCACATGATAAGCCGCCGCCGGAAAGCCATGTACGGAGGGCTTTTTTGGTAACTAAAATAATGTCCGTACCCGGCGTCGAGCTACTTGGGAAGCAGCACAAGGGCAAGGCGCTCACTGGTAGACAACTACGTCGACATGCTACATTTCCCGCGGGGAGGAGTACGGTTGGGTGGCAAGGAGGTTGGTCGCGACGGGGGAGGCGACACGATCTGGCGACGACGACCCTCCGGGTCGGCGCCGCCGGAAAACCCCGCACGGAGGGTTTTGACTAATTTCCGTGCACCCGCGGCCCGAAGGATTTGGCTACGGTGACCTGCCCCTCCCCCCCCCCCCCCCCCCCCCCCCCCCCACCCCCCCCCCCCCTTTTCGACACCCACTACCCTAACAGACCTATGTACACTCCTCCGCAAATGTCCGGACATGCATTATGTAAAGCATAAGCTAGTCAAGAACACGCTCCCCTCTCACCACGTCAAGCACGACGATACCCGAGTACCACCCAATTGTAGGAGAGCCGAGAAGCAAGCAGTAAGCCGCCATCCGGGGTGGTTAGACCTCAGCTTAAAGCGGGTGTTGTCGGTGGAGTTTGTCGAATTTAGCCCATAAACTCCCGGGAAATTGTCTGAACTACACACGTCATTCTAAGCGCCACGCTTGGGCATTGCTCAAGCGCTCATCCCAAGCTGCATACTTCTCTTTGTTCCACATAACTGTATTTTTGGGGGCTTTTTGGAGGGGGTTTGGAGGCGTGGGTGCCGTGTTCAATGCGCGAGGTTTGGTTTGCGGGTGTGTGAATAGAGCACGGAAATTCACGCCTCTGGCACGGGTGATTTTTTGGAAAGCAGCGAGCAAAAACGCATATTACGCAGGTTTGGATAAACACTGCGCGATGTAAACATGCGATGGCGATTGGCTTAGGGGAGGGGCGAGGTCCAACTTGGCCGTTAAGGACGCATCACGTTGACGGTGGTGTTTGGAATGCTTGGGTATGTGCTTGTGCCAACCACACCCGCCCCACGCGTGGCACGCGTCGGGAATTAGGCTCGGAGGTCAATAGGAATGAAGAATTGGTAAACATATATCGACAAACCCCGCACAAATCGTCTCAGGAGGTGAGCCGACTTGGATGGGTGTTAATTAGCACTGCGGCTCAGCTGTGCCGGAGTAATTCGTAAACTAAAGTAATTCACAACAAATGTATTTGTGGGAGGTAGAATTCTGCTGGAGTAAATGCGTTCGATGCGCATTGAAAGGACGCGTCCAACGGTACCTGTTATAAAAAGTTTAGACAATATATAAGTAAGTTACCATCGCTTGAACATTTTGGCCGAAAGCGGCTTGCCCTTGGGTTGTGCGCATATCGGCGGTGGTAAGTATACATACGCGATTTCTTGCGTTTCCCCCACAGCGGCCTGCCCAACACCTCCTACCTCCGTCGACTGTGCATTATATTTGCGCGACCGTCGCATCAGCGGTCATATTGCGGCGTTGTGCGCCCGTTAGTCTTTTCGTCTACCAAGCACGGCGATTGTTTGAAAGAGCATGCCGCACGGGTGCGGGCGCGATAACCCCAAGTACACATGCCCGGCAGTCTTCGACTCGCCGCTCGCAGTTGTCGGTGCATTCTATTTCGCGCGCAAAAGCATTGCCTGGGATTTCAGGATATTTGTCAATAAAATCGACGCATGATTGCATTTTCTACTTGCGCAGGTGCGAAATCTTGTCCGGACTCTTGTGGAGGAGTGTATATATAGAGTGTTGGCTCGGGTGAGCGCGGAGGCCCACGCTCGGAAAAGGATGGTCGGTGGACGCGCGATCAGAGGGGGGGGGGGTACGGGCGCAATTCGGACTACCAGACATGTACCTGGGTATTAGACACAAAAAAAACCGGGGAAATGAGCGGGGAAAATCCAGGCGCGGAGGCAGGAGCGCCAATCTTTTTTTATGTCTGTGTGTCTCGGCCCCCCTCACCTGCCCTCGAGGTGACGGGGGGCCTCGACAAGGAGGACCGTCGCGTGGGTAGGTGCGGCTACGACCTTGGGGCGGGGCTTACGGGATGCGGCGGCGGGATCGACGAGCGGAATCACGTGAGGAGGGGCTTTTTGCCAGCCTTTCCCCTTCTATCTGCGGCAAGACCGAAGTCACGCGGGAGCTAGATTAGGCTAGCCCGTCGTCCCTCTCGAACGCCGATCGGCCTAGGCCGGTCGGCACCCCGGTTCGGTGGGAGCGGGCCGTGCATCGTGAAGGTTGAGCAGCAAATTAGTTTTGCATTTCTTGACAACTGGATTTGTCATTAGATATGTTTTTACTTGATAACAAAAGTTTTACGATGTAACTGCTTTGGCGGGGGGGCTGTGGCAATTTCTGTGATTGCTTACAGTTTTAAAACTCCCGAGGAACGTCGACACACATTGCAGATAGGTGTGTCGATAGGTGTACGTGGTCGACGAGTACCCGGTCTACACTTGCTCGTAAGTCATGTATGGCTGAGTATAGAGGGCAGATATATGGCTGCCGGTCCAGGTTGCCAGTTCGCTAAGAAAAAATTCAATTTCAATTTCAATTTCAACTGATGATCACGCGGATCGCACTTTGACGGTACATCATTTAACCCCCTACATTGCCATGCATGGCACCGATACATGGTTTCTAACGTCCACCGCGTGAAGGTAGAGGTAGGTGCCGACGATCCTGCGAGCGCAACCGCCTCCGGGGCCGCCGCCTCTTTGCCGTCGGCGGGCGCTTGAAAGTGCCTATATAGACATCATGTGTTTGTCGTTGGTCGGCACATATCCATATCCGGGATTTGGCAGAATTTGTATCTTTGCTTTTCCGACGCGGTGAGGCGCACGACTAAAACATATAGATTCGCGGGTTCGATACCCGGTGAGTCCGGCCTCGGTAAGTAGGTGTGTCATGGCCCAAGATGAGCCACAACATCCACACGTTGTCTAATGGCATGAAAATGAAAATGATTTTCGGTAATACCGAGTTGACGGTTGCCGTCGTTGGGTGTATCCGTACAACCATCTAGGTCTCCTAGACTTGTGGTTTGCGCCTTAATCCGCCTATTCCAAGCTTTCCATTGGCAATACTAACACGGTATAAAGCATAGAAGACAATACCTATCGCTACAATTGTACATCTGAAGAAAAGTCATGCCACGACTGTCTCCACGATACGCGGCCCGCTCCCGCCGCGCGCTCCCGCCTAATGGTCAGCTTGTGTTGCTTGTTGATTCGGCCTACAAGACCTCAAATCCTGTGCGACTCCGGTTGTGCAAGGGCTTAGGAGGGGGGGGATGAGGTAAGATTATCAACGTCTTCATTCCCTTGATGTGAGACATATGAGTATGTTCCATCTAAAAAATGCAAGAGTACACTTTTTTGATGTGCAGCTAAACCCGAAACCATAATCAGACAATAAGTTCATATCACATAACGATAAGGGACGCGGACGAGTGCACACGCACATGCACACACACACACACACACACACACATACACACACACACACACACAAACACACACATGCACACACACATACACACATACACACACATACACACACACACGCGCGCGCGCGCGCACACACACACACACACTCTTACACTCACACACACATATGTATGCACTATCACACCGATTATTTTGCAAATTTGTTGTATCATCAAATATTTGAGAATGCCACTTGCTTTGCCGATACCTTCGAGGAGACGAGGAGGAAAAAAATTGAGAGCATACCTTACATGTTATCTTATGTTATGTCATTACTCTCTAGGGCTTCGGAAACAAATGAATTTTCATTTACCAATCCGAAATGATGTTAGGGGCGGTAAAGCCTATGTGTCTTGCTTTTGCTAAATAAGAGCCGCCGCGGCCATTCAAGCCATGTGTCACCAAAAACTAATAACAATAGTGAATAGGAGTATCATTTTAGCACCGAGCAACACATGACGCGCTCATGTCCTTCAGCCTCCACATGAGTTTTTGCATCACGTCGTTGCTTGTCATTGGCATGTTTAATCCCGCCACGGTGACTGCACATGCGGAAGGTATCGCCACCTCTATTTTTTACGGGTTCGTGGCGAGTACAGTCCTAGTGAAGTACACATGACAATAGGACTCGCACGTCGCGCTACTACCTGCATTCCGTACTTTTCCGATGAATTCGACACACCCGCAGTTGTACAATTACTGTTATTAGCTCAGGTCACCATTGCAGTACTGGCGTGCTTACTAGTGAGATTTCAGATTTTTATTGTTGCTGACTCTTGTATATTATGGAAGCCGTTTGTTTGTTTCTTCAACTAGTTTGGTGGTGAGGAGCCGAAGATGCACTCCTGTGAGTTTCACCTTCGACAACGAACTTTGATAGACTACATGACTATCTGACCGATAATCAACGCAAGGTAGCTGTGCAAGCACCACGATTGGACAGAACTAACCCCCGTGGGTGAAATTTCAGTCGTAACGTTTTGTTACTATTATGGGGTTCGAATAACCCGATACTTACAACGCCGTCATTTTGGTTACATCACAATTTGGCGGATATGCATAAATCTATTGGATGATTGCGACGACCATAGGGCGGGTTCCGCGACTTTTTACATAGTTTATTGAGGCATTGAAGAAGACTACGCTTCTGCCGAACATTCAAGACATTGCTATTTACTCTCTGATGGCTCTAAACAAAGTCATCAAATCCTTCAAAGAGTACACTCGGTTGTTCAACGTCTTCTAGCTACGCTGTAAGGCCGACATGAGCTATGTTGTTTTGTGCAACCGTTTTATTATTGGCCTAGCTAATGTTACTATCAAGACGCACGCCATGTCGCACCGGACGTAGTAGGTTACGCCTTTAACCATTGCTGTGGAGCTGCAGAACTTTCTAATCCACTTGATAGTCGACTCTCCACGCATGGGGCGCGCTGATCGCTATCAATATAACACTTCCAGCAATGGAGATGGGCGTGGTAGTCGGAAGCGCCGCCGTAACAATTGCGTTAGCAATGGAAACGGCAATGGAGGTAAGAGACATCGTCCGGACGAACACGAGGATGGACCTGGGGACAAGCAAGGGCAAAGGCAAGGGCATTATGCGTAGCCGACGTCGGTTTAACTTTACCGTGAAGGTATTTGTGCTCAAGGAATTGCAGCGTCATGTCGTAGTTTGGTACATATGTGGTATGTGGCCACATATGTCAACTTTGATTTTTCTATGCGCCGGTAAAGCGCACGCCTAATACGTAGAAGGTCGCGGGTTCGATACCCGATGAGTCCGATCATTGTATGTAGGCGTGTCACGGCCCGAGAAGAACCCCCACCTTCCACATTGGTTTCGGAGCCGGGCTGCGGCCCGGGGAGACTCCGGGGGGGGGGGCCGTGGTAGTGTCGTAGTTTGGTACATATGTGGTATGTGGCCACATATGTCAACTTTGCTTTTTCGGTGCGCCGGTAAAGCGCACGCCTAATACGTAGAAGGTCGCGGGTTCGATACCCGGTGAGTCCGATCATTGTATGTAGGCGTGTCACGGCCCGAGAAGAACCCTCACCTTCCACAGTCACATGGACAAACAACTGTGTTAGAAATGCCACAAGCCCGGACATGGCCTCTCAGAATGCCCAAAGCTGCAAGGTGACTCATCGGATAATGCGGACAAGCAAAAATAATAGTAGCCATGTTGCCCCGCTGATGGACATGAGCAGCCGGCCACTGCTACTGCTACTACCTTACTACCTTCTCCTTCCCCTCAAGTTATACTCACGTTATCCACCTTCATTGTCACCCTCAGCTCCACCTTCAACACCCTCTTCCGTCCTCCGAACGGCCACCCGTCGCAAGGAGCTAACCCCTAACGGTATGAACAAGGCCTTAGCTGATGGACCCACCGGAGCCTACCACCCTCGATCTAAGGCAGCCTCGACCAGCAAGGCCGCCGCACCTCCTCCCTAGCTCTACAACAAACGGGGAGTTGTGGCCCCTGTAGGTCCGACCCACTGCCTCAACCTCACGCCCAATCTTAAATGATAGACGCCAACACACTATAAACATAGACCCACATGCCTCCCTCCCGCTTCGCTCTACTCCCCGCA
>JAPMLY010002876.1:30000-34337 GCA_026401115.1 Tetraselmis chui | reverse complement strand
ATCTACGACACTCACCTCCCCAACCCCATCATCACCCCCCCTCCTCCACACCTCATTGTCACCTACTCACCCCACTCAGCAGGTATATACCACCGCCCCCCAAACCCAACTCACCCCCTCACATACCCCCTCCCAGACCGCGTACATCTAACGTACCCCCCCACCAGAGGCACCCTTGCTTGGAACTGGCAGGACTTTGTATACACAGACGGCTCGAAAAAAGGCAGCTCGACCCCCCTCGGAGCAGCAGCTACTCACCCCGCCTCGGACACCAAAGTCAAAATCCTGGTGACCTCTACCCCTCCCTCCCATACAATAAATCGGGCTGAATTAGCTGGCATAGATGTAGGCCTCCAATTTGGCCGCACCCACCTCCTCACAGACAGTGCGTGCTCCCTCCGCCTCATACAAGGCTACTTAAACTGCCCTTCCGCTTACCGCCACAACATTCATCGCGACACCCTCTCATCTATCACACACACCCTTAAAACCCGCTGCGAAGCAGGCATCCGTACACACCTCGGCAAAATCAAAGCCCACAACCATTCCCTAGGCAACGACCTCGCAGACACACTCGCAAACCAAGTCGCGGATGGTCACCCACCCGACACTTTATACACCACAGGTTCTGAAGTCACAATAGGCCACTGGACATGGCCATACACCCTCCTCCCACAAACCCTAGGGGACCCCATACCCTACAGATACACCAACCTCAAATCCGACGCACACACCTACAGCACAAAACACACACACACTCCTCTCTCGCAAACAACCAAACACGGAGCCCTCCTCGCCCGCGCCGCGAAGGACGGCGCCGATTTTTCTTACCACAAAAAACACTCAACCCTCACAAACATCCAGTTCACACACAAACAAGAATTCATGTGGGGCGTCCACAACACCCGCCTACTTACTCACAACCCCACCCTGCGCTGCCCCCTATGTGGTCAATTCACCAGCAACGGCCACATGGCCGGTAACTGCCCCTCTATGTCTGGTCTAAGACAGGACCGACACAACAGCGCTCTGCAACTCCTACTCTCCCTACTGGAACGCCACAACGGAGGACGTTGGGAAACCATCACCGCAGACTTCGGTAACAAACCCATAAAATCGTTTGCTTCCCCCACCCCTGCCCTCACTCCACTTGACTGCCACCCACCTCACCCCACCCACATGCCCACCCGACTTGTTGCTGCTGACGAAGGTCTCTCGCCTGACTCCCTCACCTCATGCCCCGCCGTCCTCCCCCCTGAGATTCTCCCCCCCCTGCTTCGTCCCCCTGCACACAAACCTGACTTCATCCGCATCCTCGAACCCCGATTCGTTGGTCACTCCAACGGTCGCCGTCGCTACGCGTCCATAAAAAAGATTCAGATAGGGGAATGGAAGTACTGCACAGACAACAACCTCTCCCACACAGCCGACCTCATACGTGACAAATACACACCCCTTGCGAACGCCATCAGAAACCACTGGCCAGGCACAGTGGTCGACATCCTCCCCATAGTCATGAGCCGCACAGGTACACCGCACTCCTCCACCATCACGAGTCTCACCTCCCTTCTCACCGCCCGCACCGACCCTCCAGATAAACTCGTCTCCAAAGCACATCTCGACACATCTCGCATTCTTGCACAACTCCATACGCATACTGTCCAATGGCTGCATCACCTCCTACGCATATACCGCATCAAGTCCCGCACGACCTCCCGCCGCGCATCCGCACATTGCCCCCTCGCACGACCCTGAATGCACACAACCTTCGCCTCTAATTGCACCCTCCCCGGGGGGGAGTAAAACCCCCGAACACCCTTAAGATACCTGCGGGATTTGCAACCGTTTGTGGGCTCGATGACACTTGCATATCGCAAGGGAGCTCTGAACGAAGCTGACCCGTTGAGCCGGCGTCCAGACTTCGTACCTCAGGCCACAAGACCCTTATTTTGGGATGGCGAGGTTCCGTCAGATCGAAATTTACGACGGAAGTCCTAGCTGTTGTTTGAAGACGCACAGTTAAATTTACTGATTGTTGACGCGCTGCACCTGAGCCCTGAGTTCGCTGATCTCATTGGCGAGGGGTTCTCACAAAATTCGTTTTATGGGGACGATGGTGAGTGGACGAAAGACAGCCGGATTGAAGCTAGAGACGGATACTTTTGGCGTCTCAACCGCCTCTGTATACCACAGAACTCTGAGCTCCGACTGAAAGTGATCACATAGCTGCACGAAAGTTCGTCAGCTGGTCACAGAGGAGTTGCTAGCACTCTTGCTAAAGCACTCGACAGATTCTGGTGAAAACGAATCCGCCAAGATGTGAAAGATTTCTGTGAACGCTGCGTCGTGTGTCGACGAGCAAAGATTCGACCGCAGATGGCTGCGACTCTTGACCCATTGCATGTTCCACCCATACCGTGGCACACAATTGGTCTTGACTACCTTACACACTTGCCTGAGAGCAATGGCTTTAAAAGTGTGCTGATTTTAGTAGACCATCTAACACGAATGGCCCATTTTCTGCCATGCACAGAGTCGATTACTGCCGAAGAAACTGCAACTTTGTTTTTACATGGAGTCTACCGTTTACATGGACTACCCCGTGTGCTGATTAGCGACCGCGACCCTAAATTTGTCAGCGCCTTCTGGCAGACACTTTGGAGACGCCTTGGAACGCGTCTAAACATGTCTTCCAGTCGACACCCAGAAACAGATGGATTGACAGAGCGCGTGAACAACACGTTTCAGCAGCTTCTTCGTTGCTTCTGTTGCTATGATGGCTCTGATTGGACGACACTTTTACCGCAAGTGGAATTTGCGTACAACGCTTCGCGTGCAATCGGAATTGAGCACACACCGTTCGAAGCTAACTTTGGGTTCTCTCCTGAGGAGCCTCCTGACATGCTGTTCAGCATGCGACCATCGATACCCATTTCGCAAGACGCTACAAAACGGTTGAGATTGTTACAGGACGTGCACACCTTGGTACGCTCAGTGTTACAGCTACACAAGGACGAGATGCAGGCACGCACATAACCGTCTACAGCGCCAAACTTTGCCAAAGGAGACAAGGTGTCAGTCGTCACAGCAAACCTTTTTCTGAGAGGACAACCGAATCGGAAACTCAGAGACAGACAGCTTGGACCTTTTTCAGTGGAGGAGCAGATTGGAAAACACAGTTACAAGTTGAAACTTCCAACGACAGTACGCTTACACCCTGTGTTCCACGTTAATAACTGGAGACCCTGCTCTACCGCTCTGCTACGACCAGCTGTCCCAGTGACTGCACCTTAAGGAGACGACGAGGAGTTTGATGTCTCACACATCTCTGTTGTGTGCATCAAGTCGCTACCTGGGCGACGAGGCAAATATCTGCTCTTCATGACGCACTTCAGCGATGACGACATTCCACCAGTCTGGCACCGGTTGAATGAGGTACACCGGACGATTGCGTTACAAGAATTCTTGGAGACGCCCCAATGGCGCAAGTTCGCCAAGACTCAGGCGTACATTGACTTCATGCACGCTCACCCAGCGCGCATTCCTGAGTCCCAGTAATTGCTTCAGTAAAGGAGCCAAGAACCACGGAGGTCTGCCTCACGGCGGCCTCATTGAACTGGAAAGATGGGGAGGGTACGAGTGTGACGAGTACAGTCATGCAACATTACATTGCAGGGCATTGTACATGTACTCGTTACGGATACCAATTCGTGCTTTTCCACAGGATGGACGTATACTCGTGGGTACGTCGCTACTGCAATATTCTAAGGGTGCTCATGCTACAGTACGACCAGTACCTCCCGGTACGTACAGATATGCATAATTAAACTAACTAGCTAGATGACGCGCCAGAACGAGCTCTTCCATGCAGAAGGAGCCGCGTCGTGAAACCCAATGCTAGGCAGGCCGCGTCTCGAGGACAGATGACGACGGTTGGACAGCCCCAACGCCTAACACGTAAGCTAGTCTTACATGCGTAAGTAATTTGGGCAGAAAACTATTTAAGCCCAGTGCAGTAGAGGGAGGTGACAGAACCATTTAACAAATTCCTTTGTTCACTTATAACTACTGCCTAAGTACAGCAGTGAAACATCCTTAACCCTTGCCTCTCGACGACATCATTTTGCCGACTTGCAACCACAAAACTAGACAGATTAGAACGGATTTGTGCTAGCGTTTAGCTTTCAGAGGCTAGTCGCCACAACAGCTAGTGGCGGCAAGTAGGACGGTCGCGACGGGAGGAGCGACACGATCTGGCGGCGCCGACCCAGAGCGTCGTCAGAAAACCCGGCACGAAGGGTTTTGTTTAATTCCGGGCGCCCGCGGCCCGCCGGATC